>PVIW01003552.1:0-44008 GCA_004026585.1 Noctilio leporinus
TTGCCTCTTCCTCCCCCCTCCCCCAACCCCCTTCCTTCTGACCACTGAAGTCCTATTCACTGTATTCATATATTTGGTTCTGTTTTGCTTGTTGTTAGTTTTGTTCATTATTGTCCTGTAATGGGTGAGATCATATGGTATTTGTCTTTCACTGAATGGCTTATTTCACTAAGCATAATACTCCCCAGTTCCATCCATGTTGTTGCAAAGGGTAGGAGTTCTTTCTTTCTGCTGTATAGAATTCAATTGTGTAAATGTACCAAAGTTTTTTGATCCAATCATCCACTGATGGGCACTTAGACTGTTTCCAGCACTTGGCTATTGTAAATAGTGCTGCTATGAACATAGGTGTACATAGGTTCTTACGAATTGGTATTTCAGGATTCTTTGGGTATAGCCCAAGTAGTGGAATCGCTGGATCAAAAGGCAGTTCCATTTTTAGTTTTTTAGAAATATATTTTTTAATAAATCCTTTTTCTAAACTATTTGACTTTGTAACTATATTTTAAACTATATTGTCTGTTGAAAAAGTTTAATAACATATGAATTTCTAATCATAAAATATATTGCTCATCATTCAAAAATACCTAAATACATTTTCAACTGAAAGAAACAAAAAAATCCTAGGAAAAAGTTCTACCTATTTTGTTGGAAGACCTTCATATTTCTAATACAGAAAGAACATACACAAAATACAGAAACTTTAAAAATTAAGATTATGCTCCCTGGTTGGTGGCTCAGTGGATAGGCGCTGGCTTGCTAACCCAGGGGTTGCTGGTTTGACCCCCAGCCAGGGCACATAACCAGGATGCAAGCCAGGTCTCCAGCCAGATCTGTAGCTGGAGGCTAGTGAAAGGCAACCATACATTGATGTTTCTTTCCCTCTCTGCCTCTCTCCCTTCTCCTCTCTCTAAAATTAATAAATAAAATCTTTTTAAAAAATGAAGATTATAGGCTGACTTTACTTACAAGTTCATTAATTATCAGGAAAGTGCAAGTAACACAAATTTACTTTATCTATTTTGGGAAGTACAATTAACAGCAGTAAGAAAAAGTAGTAATATAAAAGCACAGAGACAAATTAAAAACATTGGCTCAAAACAACATAATTGGAGTGAATAGAAGGTTAGGTAAAATTATAGGCCTAAAACAACAAAACAGGGATATCAGAGGCTTATTTACCATCAATTTACTGCACAATGTTGCTATATGAAGTAATCTGGGCCAACACTAATATTAAACGAGGATAAACATACACATATAAACACGTTTATGTACATGCATACGCATACATTTTTTTTCTTTTATGAAACTGATAATCCTAATTAAGCAAGGATTTACGTAGGACTTACACTCCAAAAACAAAGCATTCTTGATGCAATTTGACAAGAGTAGTTTTATACTATTTCTTAAAGTATATAAATTCTATCAAGGATGATTATCAATAATTAATTACACTGTCCAGCAATCCTGTTATCTGTCATATATTCTTCATCTAGATACCCTTGGATTACCCTCATTGTTCTCATTCTTTATTCCCAGGCACTAGCCATTCGAAAGAGTCTACGTTTCCCAATATCTAGAGCAGGAAAGTGTGGCTGGTTATTTGACGAAGTTTTACCAATGGAACATGAACAAAAATGATATAGTATATAACTTTCAAGAAATACCCTTAAAGAGAGGGAGATGTATTCATCTCTTCCTCCTTTCTGCTGGTTGGAATGTGGATGAAATAGGTGGCGCTCCACTGGGGGGAAAAAGAATAGCTGGAGCTCCAGTAGCTATCTTAGACAATAAAGTGATTTTGGAAAAGAATAGAATCCATGAATAGAAGAGAAACAACATGACCCCATGGCAAACCATACATACAGTCCTGGAATACTTCTGGGATTCCTGACATTGAGAAAAATAAACTTTCATGTTTATGTCTCTATTATTTGGTTGCAACCAAATCTAATCCTAGTTAATATAATCTCTATACTAACATACACTCCTTGCTTTCTTTCTCTAAACAATCTCCTGATGCTCCTTTGCGGTCTTCTTTTTTGCCACCCACTCCCTTACTATGAATATTCCCCCAATATTTCATCCTTGGTCTTTTCTGCTCTTATCTCACTTAGTTCTAGGCCAAACATTCTAAAACACCCTAACTCTGCCAAGTCTTATCTTTTATTTGAGCTCTAATTTTATCTCCAGTTGTCTGCCATTCCACTTACATGAGACATAATTACTCAGAAACAGGTAGTTTTTTAAACAAAATAAATAGACAAAATGGTGGTGGTAACAATAACAATAGTTACTGTGATGGTAATTAATAGCTAGTATTTACTGAGCCCCTAATATATATTTCCCAGGCATTGTTCTAAGAGCTAATCCTCACAATAATTCTAGGAAGTATTCACTATCCCCATTTTAAAAATGAGGAAACTGAGAACCAAACAAATTACATAATTTGCTCAAGACACATAACTAAGGTACTAAAAAGGTCATTCAAACCTAGGCTTTTCAGACCCCACCCCCTTAACTACAGTGCACTAGTCCTTTATTCTAAAGATGTTATCACACAGTTGAAGACGCTTTAGGATTGTCCTCAGCAACCATGATTGTCATTTAGATATCCACCAATGTAATAAATGTTATGCCTCTGATGAGTAATTTTTAAACACTGTCAAATATCACTTAGAAATAAGTATGGTAAATAAGATGAGCGATCAACAAGATTAATACTCTTTGAGGGACAAAGTATATGATCATCAAGTAATGAGATTAGCTTTCATACCAAAAGAGAAATTTCAGATTATTTGTTAGAATAAATGCACAGACTAAAAACAAAATAAAAACAAAGAAAATCTTTAAAAGGCAGAGCATTCATTTATACTATCAGTTATTTTTAAAGCAACAATTTATTTTTTATTTAGCAACAGATTTTTTAAAACCACTCCAATTATCTAATACCTAAATCTAAGCAACTGCCTAGACCTATCTGAGATTCTTTCCCAATGTCTATCAATGACAACACAATGCATTTGATATGTCAGGCTTAAAACGGAGGTATTCTGACTCTTCCAGTTCTAATCCCATCCTTACTGTTCTTTCTCCACAAACACTATCATGGTTTCTATTTCCACATTACTTCATGACTGTCCTATTGAAATAACTCTCCAGCCCCTCCCTACTTAAGGTTATCCCACAAAGCTACAAGGATAATCTTTCCCAAATACTGTTTTCATCACATGCCTTTCAACAGAAGTACTGACATCTACAGAATTGAATCTAAGTTCTTCAGCCTATAGCCTTCAAAGCCTTCCACTAAGTCTTTTTCATGATCCACACATACATGTGCTAATAAACTACATCTCTTTAGTACTCCTCATCAGTAAAAATCCTCTTCTATTGTGCAACACTGTTAACATTCCCTTTTTGTCTCAGTTCACACATTGTATTCATTTTTGCTTCTAACTTCTCATACTCTGTGGAATCTTCTTCTATCTTGGGTCAAACTGTTATTCTATCACATCATTCAAGATTCTTCTCTTCCACAGAGCCTTAAATATATGAGACAATGTGACAAAGACATGGCTGTATTTTGCATTCCTCCATAGAGATTATCATTCAGTAGTAGAACTGAAAGAATCTGTAAAATTGGTTAGTCTAGAACTTATTTTGTGTATGAGTGATTTTCTAAGGACAGGGTTAACTTCCATGAGACTGTTGTGTCAAATACCTTAGAAAGTTCATTTGACAGTAGACAAAATGGAAGCCCAGAGGTATTCTATAACTCGTCCAATTGTTTAGGTGGTTAATATACAGCTTTATTTACTAAATTCTCTAGAATGATTATGTTGAATTTATGATAAAATAGTATGAAATACTTTAAAACTATATGATATTATGAAGTCAAAGATAAATTCCTCATCCTTAAACTCAAGTGTCAAGAGGCAAAAGTTTCAGGCTACTCAAGGAAACAAACAAGCACAATACAAAAAAGAAACTATCACAAAAAGGGAAAGAGCAGCAACGGGTTTGTCACATTCACAAAATTGGTGGCAAAAAACCAAGAGCCACATGGTTCCTGGGGCTTGTCAATTCCAGTAGGTAATAAATCATTGGTTCTCACAATGGAAGAGTCAAGAGGTCTCAAAAGTCACTGGAAAATGTGAATGTATTGAAAGATGGTCATACTGGGTTTGAAACAGCTATTAGGGATGGCTGAAGAGAGTTACTGATCATTAATGCTGATCATTAAACAAATCAAGACTACTTCTTTTATTTCTGGGTCTTTTCCTAAAATGAAAAAGGGAAATGAAAGCATAAAAGTTCTGGGAAGATCATATGATAAAAAAGTTTAGAACCACTAAAATAGGCCAATAAATTCCTAGGTTATTTATTTCAGTCTAAAATCCCTTGTCCAAAACTCTTAGGGTCAAATAGGCTACAGAACTGAATTTTTTTTTTCAGACTTTAGAAAGGTTAACATGGTACATATACCATGTTACAAAATAGGCCAACCAGGGTCTGAGGCAATACTCTGCAATTCAACACATTAGTAATTCTGTGAAAAAAGTATACGAATCATTGCATTGCATATAATAAATAGAAGACAAACAGCCTTACATCAGTGCACAGTGGGCTTTGCTGCCAACTGAGTTTGCCACAACCTTCTTAAAAACCTTCCATTTTCACAAAAGTTTAAATGTAGGAAGCATGGGTAAGAAATTATGGACTTCAAACTGGTTACATTTGAGAGGTGAAATTATAGGTGACTTTTATTTCTTCCCTGATTTCCAAAATTTTCTACACTATTGTATTATGTATATGTACCAGATAATTTCAAAATAAGTTGAATTTTAAAAGGGGATGGGGCAGAGCCAAGTATAGAAACTGACCAATGTGCAAACTGGGTTACAAAGAGAAATAAGATCTTATTCAAAGCCCAAGTTAAGAAAAATAAATTTAATAATTTTGAGTTCAAAAGTTTCTACATATTTAGTATAAGTTTTCAAACTAAATTAACTAATAAAAACACCATTAACATTAATAATATTAAAAAAGATACTTATTCACTAACATTCAAAAAGTGATACTGTTAGCCAAAGAACACACAGGAACAATGCACGGACAGGGACAATGTATGGGGATTGCCTGATGGAAAAGGTTGGGTGCAGGTGAAGGGTGGGCAACTGTAACAGCATATACAACAAAATACAATTTTAAAAAGTCATAGTTTTATTAGCCTATTTTTTAATTCACTATTTCTCAGTTCAGTAATTGCCTATAATAGATCATCCTTCCCAAAGATGGTGCCTATTCCCCCCATAATGTTTGTCTTTACAAAGTGACTCGGGTGAGAAGTGAATTTAGCATTAACCACTGCTCTCCTTGAACTTGGCAAGCTTATGGCAATACATGACTTCCAAGGCTATGTCTCAAAAGGCGACAGTTTTCACTTGGCTCTCTTGGGATGCTTACTCTTAGAAAACTGGTACCACCAAGCTATGAAGCACCTCAAATAAGCCAATGTGGAGAACAGGGTATGTAGGTGTTCTGGGGCATGGCCAACGTCAACCACAAAGTATGGAAATGAAGAAGCCACTCCAGTCAGTGCCAGCATTCAAGGTGTTCCAGACAAGTCATTTCCACATTGCCCAATTTGACAGAATCCCCAGCATAATAAAATCGTTGTTAGATATCACTAAGTTTCAGAGGGGCTTGCTACATTACAAAGCTAACCAGAAAAAGCACCCTTTCCTAGATCAGTAGCTTAAACACACACATGCACCCTAAAATTGAGGTTTTCTCAACTTTAATGAAAAAGCCAATCTACCAATGAGAAATCAGGCAGCCATGTTTAAATAAGACAGTTTCTACTTAGGGAAATTAAAAATTAGCCTCCAACATATTCTGAGTACCTACAATACAGGGTACGGCAAAAGCAGATTTACAGTTATGAGTACATGAAACAGTTTATTCTTATGTTACTGTTTACTAATTATTGCATTACTTTCCATACAAACAACTATAAACCTACTTTTGTCCCATACTGTATGTAAAACACTTTACTAAATGTCTAAGAATGAATAACAGTCTGCAGTCGTTAATCTAATTAACAGAAAACAAAAATAGATATACGATTTATGGAAGTACCGAAGCGCCAAAATAGGAATATAAAATTAGCACAATCACAGTTAATTTATAAAAAAATCATTTGGACTTACAAATAGAGCTTTTGATTCCTTTAGAAAAGTAGAAGAGTTTTAGTAAATGCCTAGAAAAAAAGATTGGTAAAGAACATAAAAAATGTAGATCTGGTTATGTGTTTATATTGTGATTATGAGTGATTTTTATTGTTTTTCTTTCTGTTGTTTTTACCAAAATTTTCTGTATTTTCCAAGTTGTCTATAGTAAGCATGTATTATTTTTAAAGAAAATATTTCCAAATAAGAAAATATTATTTTATTTCATTTTTTAAAATGTGCTTAAACTACACTTTGAAAGGGGTCAAGTAAGCAGTTAGCAGATCTGTAACTGATGAGCTAGCTTGGTGTCTGCAAAACAAACTTAGTATTTAAGGAAAAATTTTAGTGTAATAAAAAACACATAAACATGTGATTTACTATTAATATCTATTTTCCTCCCCTTTCCTAGCTAATTACAAATACTTACAAGTTCTCCTCAAATAGATAAAAACTCAAGTATTATCTTGGTCATGCCCTCTTGGTTGTTCCCTCTCACATTCTCTGTCTCCCTCTCCAATCTGTCATTTCTAAGTCAGCCCTTCTTTCTGTATCTGAGTACTCCTTTATAACTCTTAAAAGGCTTCTGTCTGACATCTGACTTCCCTTCTCTCCTAATTGCCCCTCCCTCTCTGACTACTGTTTTCTTCTCTTACCAACTACCCACCACTTTTCCAAGACGTTCTTGTTAGTTTTTCTCACCAATCTTTATAAACAAGCAGAGTCTGTATTATCATCATCCCTATTTTACAGATGATAAAAAACATAAACAGGACTACTTATACAAATTTAAGAAGCTAGGAAAGTTAGGATTTAAATCCAAGCGCTCTTTTCTTTCTTTGAAACACTTCTGGCATTCATTCCATTGCAAAGAACCTGAAACAGTCCAACTGCAAACCAATAGTAACACTACACATATTCTTAGTTCTAAGTGGCAAATCATATATTAAGGAGCAACACACATATCTGCCCACATTTTTGCCTCTGCACCAAGTTAAACGGTTATGAACTATCAGTCACCTGACTATTCCAGAAAACCATACCATTGTGTTCAAAGATTACCCTATGCTATTTGGGAAACTTACTAGACACCAAAACCTGCTTGTTTCCAACAATGCTTCTCTTTCTGTTTTTATCCTGGTCAGAAACCAGCCATTAAAAAAAAAAAAAAAAAAAGGTACAAGAAGGACAGCAAACATTTATAAAACTGAAGAGTGAATTTGAAGAATGGAAAACTACACAGAAGACT
This sequence comes from Noctilio leporinus, assembly GCA_004026585.1. Taxonomy (NCBI): domain Eukaryota; kingdom Metazoa; phylum Chordata; class Mammalia; order Chiroptera; family Noctilionidae; genus Noctilio; species Noctilio leporinus. The sequence continues at coordinate 7,483 of PVIW01003552.1, forward strand.
AGCAAGAGAAAGTGAAAAATAAACACCATGGACTGGGGGCAACAAGTCCATGTTTCATTAAAGGAGAAAATCCTCTCCAAGTTCAGTTTTGCTGCTGCTAAGCAACACCCTGTAACTTCTCTTCTATCTAAAGCTCTAGCAACCACAATGTCTCTGTAATTCAATAAGCTCTTTGCAACTACCCAGGTTTCATCCATCTTGCTGGGCACCTTAATGAAGAACTCTGTTTTCCCCCACTAAGAGCACATTTTGTGGTGGGGGAATAGGAGTAGGATTCTCTTCCAAGACATGAATAGCCTAGTGCCATTTCTGCTCATTTCTCCTGCGGGTGGGAAGTCTGCAACAAATACAGTTTAACAACAAAAAGAAATGTCTATATTATAGTTCAGGTTAGTGGTCATCAAAGTGATCCTATAAGTAACCAGTTTTAGACATGATGTGAGGGTTAGTCTTGTATTTACAGTTTTATAATTAAAAATCTATACTTTTACTTTCAGCACTAGTTCATTTACTTTTATTAAATGTAATGAGTACATGGACGCCGAATCAACAATATATAGAGGTCTTATTCATTCTGGTGAGTATTTGTGAATAGTTTGCTTTTGAAACTAATGAGAACATGTTCACAGATTTAAACATGTTATCCAATTAGCTTAGTGATGTTTCAGGGTTCCTCAGTCACAATCAACCACCTTAACCTTGGCTGAAAAAAAAATACACTGATCATATCAGAAAAACATAATAAAAATTGAAAATTGTAATAACAACACCACCATCCCATCATCTTTTACTAAGCCTGGCTAGTATGTACTGAGTTCAAACAATCTCTAATCTTTTCAGTCATGCAGGGTGGTATTATTCTGTTTTACAGATCATGAGAAAATGAACTCAGAATGATCATATGAACCAAAGTCACAAAATCAGTACACAGTAGTGCCTGGGTTCAAAACCTGGTCAGTCTGACTCCAAAGTGTTAAGTTATTTCCCCCAAAACTGTACTGTCGAACATGCCTTAGGTGTAAAGGACAATCAACAAAATGTCCTTCAGAACTATCCAGCACAGTCACCACTAACTGGGCCTCTGCTATGCATACTTAGGTGCTATAGCTGACAATGAGTCTACCTTTCAAAAACTTCTTTTAAGTAGACAATAATCAAGGAACAAAAATATTTAAAATATGAAAGAAAAAAGCACACAAAGTAAATTTTAACAAAAGCAATTACTGTTACACTCTGGTATAAAAACCTGTAGTGGAAAAGAAGAAATCACAACTAATGTTAAGAACTGTTGAGGACCACTTTGCGTGGTATAGGATACTGTGACCCAGCACAAGCAAGGCCTGGAACAGGCCTGTAAGACTTGACCAGGTGGCTGGCATGATCTGTGCTGGCACCAAGGGGTCCAGGGGGTGGAACTGGGCCTTGAGAAATACATGATATCATTTGAAGCCTGCTCTGCTTTGACTAGTTTTGGATTAGAGCACACCAAATGCTCAGGTTAAATTTATACTCCCTATTTTTTGTACCCACTTGGCACCGTCCTATCTAGCAGACCCTGACCTGAAGCAGGTCTCAGTGCCCCTTGAATTATTATCTTATAGATAGTGTCTGTTCTCTATAATCAACATTGCTTGACATTGATGAATGAGCTATACGTGTATACTGTACATCTCTATGTGTGTAAAACTCAACAAAAGCCCAGGGGAGAGATCGTTTGAGGCACTTCTCTCCTAAAGAGATTTGCTGATTCTTCCTCTCTCCAGGCAGATCTTGTGCTGATAGATTCATTTCACCTGCCACCATGACCGGGAGGACTTCAAGGGACAGGGTCCCCCTCAAAGAATGAAACACAAAGCAGAGCCTGGGGGATTCCACATAAAAAAAAAAAAAAGAGTACAGGAAACATTTTTAAACATCTGAGTATGTCAACATCTTGCAGTCAAACAGGTTGAAGAAATTTAAATTAAATATTTCATTTCTTAACCCAAAGACTGCTTTGACTAACAAGTCAATTTTCCACATTATGCTTTGATCCTAGACATTGTGCAACTCTCACTCCTTGCATATACACAGAAACCACTGCCATCATCAGAATCAGAATTAAGAGTTTCTGCTTTCGGAAACTGAGGTCACCCCTGAATGGTAAATCAAAACAAGACCCTTACATATGCTGCCTACAGGAGATACACTTCAGATCAAAAGGCACACACAAAGTAAAGGGATGGAAAAACAAATTTCATGAAAATGGAAACAACAAAAAGCCAGAACAACAATACTTAAAGACAAAATAGACTTTAAAGGAAAGGCTATAACAAAAGACAAAGAAGAATCCAGCGATTCTACTTCTAGGTGCTCATCTGAAGAAAATAAAGCTCTAATTCAAAAAGATACATGCACCTCTATGTTTACTGCAGCATTATTTACAACAGCCATGATATAGAAGCAACCTAGGTGTTCATCAATCAATATAGGAATATAATTCAGCCATGAAAAAGAACAAAATCTTTCCATTTGCTATTTAACATGGACAGACCTAGAGGGTATTATGCTAAATGAAATAAAATACTGTATCATTTCATTTATATGTGGAATCTAAAAAACTAAAAAAAAAAAACAAAGGACTCAGATACCGAAATACTTATAGCTGCCAGAGAGGTGGTGGCATGGGCAAAAAGATGAAGGGGATTAGGAGGTACAAACTTATAACATAAATATGTCACAGGGAAGTAAAGTGCAGCAAAAGGACAGTCAATAATATCACAGTAACTTTGTATGGTGACATAATTACCCGACTTTTCGTGATCATTTTGTAAGGTATACAATGTCAAATTACTATATTATACGTGTATATCAATTATTATAATATTGTAGAGTTTTACATTAAAAAAATTAGGTCACACAAATCTTCTGGACCCTACTCACTGGGCTGAACTTTGAGTCAAATAGTCTAGCTTAAAAGGAAGAGTGTGTGTGTGTGTGTGTGTGTGCGGGAAGGACAAGAGTGTTCTATAAAACTGTCCTAATCAATCAATAGTCAGTATCTTAAGTCATAAGCATAGATAATTGTTCTACTACAATGTGCACACAGAAAACTGCATTCTTACTACAGGTTATAAATGAAACATCACATCCCAATAATCTTTTCACAAATGCATCCTGGAAACGTCTAACAAAAGTCAAAAGCAGTACAGTATGACCTTTACATAAAATCAACTGCTAAAAGAAAAAAAAACCCTGCAGTCTAAGAACTTGGTTTCATTACTTTAAGTTTATGAGTTAAGGATAAGTATCCTCACTTTACAAATTTGGGGGAAAAAAAAGAAATCTCAAGAAAATACTTCTCTAATTTTTAAAAATCATCATCGTCATCAAATATAGTACAGAGGAATGTGGGTTCTTGAAATTAATTCATCCCAGAAGATTGTGTGAGAAGTTGATTTCTTGGAAAATCTAATCTCCTTGTCACCTGAGACATTGTGACTGATTAGACAGTACCAGCAGGAAAGGGGCTGTCAGGTCGAGAACCAATGTCCTTTTTTGTTGAACAACCCACACATTATTTTCCATGAACAATTTAATCAAGAACCATTATTCCAGACGGGAGACAACTGAGAACTGACATCTGACCATAATGAGCCCTTACCCCAAGCACTACTAATCTCTTTATATTCCTATCTCATTTCATCTTTATAGACACCTTATTAAGTAAATGCTGTTTTCTCTATTTCAGAGATCAGTAAACAGTCTTAGAAAACAACTCAAAAGTCATCAACTGCTACGTCACAGCCCCAGGATTTGTACTCAAATTTGTTTAACTTTATGCGTTCAATTAATTCACTGCACCTCCAACCTCTCTGTTTTCAACCAGATTCCAGAATAAATACAAGTTAAGATTACCTAATGACTAGTGTGTGTGTGTGTGTGTGTGTGTGTGTGTGTGTTGAGAGGAGCAAAGTGTCCAAATTCTGGTGGACCTTAAAATCCAGATGAAGTTTAAACTGGCTCCACAGACAGGGAGGACCCTCATGCCACCCCTTCGCCAGGAACGAGGCTGAAAACATTTGCACGGCTCATATTCCTTTCTAAAAGGCCCGTTCCCCCTGTTGATTAACTCATTTCATCTTCACAAAGATCATGACCACGTTCAGGTTCACAAAGACATGAAAGTGACTTTAAAGTTCAACTGTCCTGGACTTACGACAGAAGGCTGTATTTGAAACATGCCTTCTCTCCTGTTTCACTGACGCTGACGCCCACCCCACCGGCCTGAGGCCAGGCCAAAAGCCGATCTGCAGCCTTTTCATACAGGGCCGAGGCCGCAGGACACGAGCTACAAAAGACCACCGGTCCAGCCAGGGGAAGCCCTGAGACCCCTCCCCCGAAGTCAGCACGAGTCCGAATCCTGGGATTCTTCCCTGACTCAACCCTGAGAGGCTGCTTTACTGATAAGGGCAACTTTTATCATCGGACCTGGGGTTTCCAGACGACCTCCCAAGAAAACCAGGAAGTATATCCTCCCGCAGACACTGCCCGCTCCCGGCCCATAGCCCCGGGCCACCCGGACTGCGGAGCGGACTCACTCGAAAGTCCCGCGGCCCGGAAAGCACCCGCCGGCCTGGGGTCGTCTCGGGGTGGCCTCTCCCGCCCACAGCCCCGTTCCCGGGAGTCGACACGGACCCGCTCGGTACCTGTTGAAACCCAAGAAAGGAGCGCCCCCTCCACAGGGAGTATTTGGACCGTGGTCGCTCACTGGGCACGCTGCCCCTGGCAAAGCAAAAGGGCCTCGGTAGGGGCCCACCACCGCCCACCAGCCCAAACCCCTCACCGGTGGAAGAGCGGAAACTTTCCCGTAACCTCCGCCCCGGGCGGGGGCCCGCCCCGCGCGTCACTCTAGGGAAAAAATACCGGTTATATACAAAAAGAGCTCCCGTCCCAGGTGTGAGGGGAGAAGTCATAAACACTCTGAGTACCAGCTCGGAGTGTGGAATGAAGGACGGAGGGAGGGAGAAGGACACAGGCTGCTAGTTACCCGGGTACCGACGCTCTCTGCTTCCGCCGCCTCCTCTAGGCTCTTGAAACGCTCTTCCGCTCGTGCCGTTCCTGTCGTTCGGGCGCGCGCCAGGCCTCGACTCCGCCCCCCCGGCGCCGAGGGGCCTTCTGGGGGCTGTAGTCCCAGGCCGTGAGGGCTGCCTCCTAGTCACGTGGGGAGGAGGTGCTAGCAAAATGAAGAAGTGGGGAACTTGTTTACACTGCTGACGCTGCAGTCCTTCCGCCTATCGCATCAGCTACAATGATACTCAAACCCTTCACATCCCACTCAATCATACCATCCCTGTTCTTCACAGCTAAGTTTTTTTGCAAAAGGTTGTCTAATTTCGCTGTCTCTACTTCCTCCTTCGTCCTCTGCGTTGTAGTCTCTGCCGCCACAGAAAATGCCCTTGTTGCCATCAGTGTGCTTGTTGCCAAATGCATCAGAGATCATTTCAGGTCCTCTAACTTCGCTGTTGGACATTCTTTAGCCCTTCTTTTCTGTCACTGGTCGGGTTTTCCTTCTTCCTCTCCGACTCCAAGAATTATTTTTCTAACTCATCTCTTCTGCTATGAGTGTTCTCCAGAGTTCTTGGTGTTGCAGTGGAGAGGGGAGGCTCCTGCCCCTCGTCTCTTGAGTTCATTGTTTGTATTTCCAACTTCATAGACTGACTCTTCCTGATCCGTGTCCCACGGGCATTTCAAATGTAGCAAGTTCAAATTTTCATTCCAACCTTAAACCTAGATTCCCCCCTCTCTCACTTCCTCAACTACCCATGCCCAAATATTCGCCAACTCTTATAGAATCTATTTCGCAAGTATTTCTTGAACTTTTTCCCTCTTCACACCCACTGTCAGTGATTTAACTCAGACCTGCATTAGTTCTTACTTGATTACTACATGGTCTTCTTAACCGGTCTCAGCACCTCTATGGAATCTTCCGAACTACCATCATGCCCCTTCGTGCAAAGGAAGAATTTAATCATATCACCCTTTGGGTAAAAATCTTTTACTTGAATACATTTGAGAAGGGGAATAGTAGGTGAATCCACTACTCCCAACCTCCATATTGTGGTTGGAAGGTTCAGAGAAAGGAGATTTGTGACACACCTTATTGTGAAGTTGGTTAGGCATGGGAATTTTTTTTAAAGTTCCCCAAGTGATTCAATGATTCAATAAGGATATATTTTGCTGCCTACTATGTAGGTACCAGCTCTGGGTACTGAGAAAACAATAGCAAGCAAGGCAGTCCCTGCCCTTGTGGAGTTTACAGTCTCTTGGAATAGACAGATATTAATCAAATGACTCTATACCAAAAGCAAAACCAACAATAATAACAAAAACCAACAATTACCAGGAAAACAAATCAGTCTCTTTCCCTTTCCCCCTGCCACCTGCCCCAGCTGGGAATAGGTTTATGCTCCTTAGCCTATCAAACGCAGCCTGTCAGGAACTAATCTCCTTCCACTGCCCCCTGTACACATCTAGATTTTCCAAAACTGCTGTTTGCGTTTGCTCTCTCACTTTTGCACAAGCTGTCCCTCTGGAAAACACTTCCGTCTCTCCCTTTACTAACTTTACCCTCTGTTTTTCTCCTCTGTTGAATTCAAAGCAAACCCAGTAAAATAATGGCCCCATGGAAGGATTTCCTGAGGATTCAACCAAGTCACGTGATACACTCCCATCCCAGCAAAGGTAAGCTGAGTAGGCAAGCCAAGAAGAGTTGAATATGGGCTACTGAGATCAGGGCTGTGTTAGCCAGTTTAGAGGTATAGGGCCTGAGCCAACGTACCCATCATCCAAAAACAGATCAAGTATTACCCCTTCCAGAAAGCCTTTGCTGAGCTCCCTCAGGATGAACTATTGCCTCTTTCCTGGGTACTCTTTGCTCCCACGTTGACCTTTCTTCCATGATATGCCAGAGCCAGCTCATTACCAGCTTTAAAAAACAATTTAAACTCTCAGAAATTTTGGAAGTCAGTTCTTAAACCATTGGTAACTTGAAATCAGCTGTGATGGGACTATTTATATCATGTAAAAAATCAACAAATGACCCCTGGCTGGTAGCACAATGGATAAGGTGCCGGCCTGTGAACCCAAAGGTTGCTGGTTCGATTCCCCAGCCAGGGCACATAACCAGGTTGCAAGCCAGGTCTCCAGCCAGCTCTGTGGTTGGAGGCAGGTGAAAGGCAACCATACATTGGTGTTTCTGTTTCTCTCCCTCTCTGCCTCTCTCCCTTCCTCTCTTTCTGCAAATAATAAATAAAATCTTTTTAAAAAAATGAGAAATGAGGGCATTTTTTGGGGGTCAATTTACCAGGGCACTACTGCCTTTGGCATAACATCCATCTCTTCATTGTATTATGGTGATGAATCCCCTATTACATGAATTCCTTATAACGAACTTTATTTAGCAATATTTATTGATAGTTATTACTATGTACCAGAGACTAGCAAGATACTTAAGGGGTATACAGTGGAGACAAACGAGCTTGGCCCCTACTGTTATGGAGCTTCCAACCTAGCAGATAAGACAAGAAATAAACAAAGAACTCTGTGCTTACAAATTGAGCCAGGCTGCTTTGTGACAGAACATCCTGGCAATAAGTGGTGATGAACACTACTTTAACAGAAGGCCTCTCTGAGGCAGAGGTTTTTCCACTTAGCACCAAAGGACTAGAAAGAGATAGTCAAGAGGAGAACCAGGGGGAAAATGTTCCAGCCAAAGGGATCTATCTGACTATACAAAGAAATAGCTAGGTTTTTTGAAGGACAGAATGATCAGTTTCACTAGGATGATGTGATCATTAATTTTATGTGTCAACTTGACTGGGCCATAGAGTGCCCAGAAACATTATTTCTGGGTGGATCATTGAGGATGTTTCCAGGTAAGATTATCATGTGAATTGGTAAAATCAGTAAAATACAGTTGGCCCTTGAACAACACAAGGGTTGAGGGCACCAACCCCCGTGCAATGGCTTTTGACTCTCCCAGAACTTAACTGTAGTCATCTCCCTCAGAATCCCCAGGGGATTAGTTCCAGGACCTTCCACAAATACCAAAATCTATGGATACTTAAATCCCTTATATAAAATAACATAGAATAATGCGTACAGCCATCCCCCTTTCTGGTGGATTCCTAACCACAGATCAAAAATACTGTTTCTGATCTGTGGTGGTTGGTTGACTCCATAGACACAGAACCTGGGTACAAGGAAGAAAGGATGACTCAGTATGTAATTTTAAAATCTGCGTATCAGTGGACCTGTGTAGTTCAAACCTGTGTTTTTTAAGGGTCAACTATAGATTGCTCCCCTCTGAGATGTGAGTGGGCATCCTTCAAATCACTGAGGAACTGAACAGAATAAAAATCAAGAGAATGGAGAATTCGGTCCCTTCTTGCTTGTCTACATGAGCTGAGACATTTGTCTGTTGGTCTTCTCCTGCCCTTGGATTGGGATTTACCCCATTAGCTCTCCAGGTTCTCAAGCCTTCAGGCTAATAACTGGCTTTCCTGGAACTTAACCTACAGAGAGTAGATTGTGGAACTTCTCAGCCACCATATTTGCATATATAATATATTAAGATATAGCTTACTTAGATAAACATATGAGGTCTGTATGGAAAAGGTTCAGCCATTGTTAATACAATGAGAATGGTTTGTGTGACACTGATGTAACCTGGCAGCCAAGGAGAGTGGACTGGAATGCACATGCATGAACAGTGACAACTTCATTGTATAAGTCAGCAAAGGTGGTAAATGCCATTGAGCAAGCATGTGTACTGTGTGGCCGTTGCATTCAAAACAACTGAGCAAGTAGAGCAATGAATCTGTATCACATTTTGTATGAAACTTAAATGTTCCTCCACAGAAACTATTTGGATGATTCAGAAGGCCACAGCTGTGGGCACCTGGCGATTGGCAGCTTCATCACAACAACACACCCACTCCTACATCATGTGTTGTGCAGAGATTTTTTGTGAAACATCAAATCACCAGGTCACACAGACCCCTTATAGCCCAGATTTGGTGCCCTATGACTTCTGGCTTTTCCTAAAACTAAAATAACCTATGAAAAGGAAGACATTACAGACCATCAGTGAGTTTCAGGAAAATATGACAGGGCAGCTGATGGCAATTGAGAGAACTTTGTGAGTTCCCAAGGTGCCTACTTTGAAGGGGACTGAGGTGTCATTGACCTATGTACAATGTTTCTTGTATCTTGTATCTTCTCAATAAATGTGTCTACTTTTCATACTATGTGGCTGGATACTTTCTGGACAAACCTATATTACACACATATAGGAGAGATATACATATAAATCATGGGTTCTATTTCTCCGGAGAACCCTAATACAGATGGAAAGCCTATGAATTAAGTGATCCAGATGACATAAGATAATTAGGGCCAGGTGTGCACAGCCTTAGGCCACAATGAGTACCCTGGATTAAATTAGAGCAACAAAGGGGGTGATGTTATCTGATCCACATTTTAATAAAATCACTCTTGCTTTTGTATGGAGGACCAGAGTGGAGGTGGGAGTCCATTCACTGCAGGAGTCTAGGTAAGAAACAATGACATAAAGTACTGATGCTAAAACAAAGTGGGTGGATTTAACAAATAGTTTGCAGAGCCCACAGGACCTGCTGATGATTGAATGTAGGGGAGAATGGACTGGCTGGTAAAGCAAAGAGGATCCAAGGGCAGAAATTGTTTATATTCCTCTCCATATCTTCAGCCCCTAGAATAAAGCCTGGCACATAGTAGGTGTTCAATAACTGTGTTGATATCCATTCAAGGTGCTAAGCTCTGTCACCTTGCTTCATTCATACAGGGCCTCCTCAAGCCCAAATAGTACTTTCACGCACCTGTGTCCTCCAGGTGGACACAGCCCATCACTGAGGTGCACAGATCAATGAGTGAGCATAGGCTACATTTTGCCCCCACTTACTCCTTCAACTGGCATCTTCGTGCAGGGCACAGCCTGCACAGCCAAATATGGCAGCCCTGGCTTAACATCCCTGGGAGAGAGTTTTGTGGCATTAAGCCCGATATGCATTGCAAGCATTTGAGTTCCAGGAGAAGGAGGCTGCCTGCTTGGGGACACAGACCTGCTATTGTGACTGAGATTCAAATCTTTGCCCGCTGGATCCCTGCGGGCTTTTTAGTCTTGGAGCCACATTGTCTCTCCCAGATCACTCAGCCCATCAATAAAAAGCTAAATTCAAAATGGTGACTTTGCTTCCTTGAGTTTCTCATCTGTCTCAGTTACTATTGTTAGAGTATTTTACATTTAAATAGTATCCAATGTGTTTAGTCCCCTACAAAATGCAATAAAGGAACCTGAAACCAAAGGATCATTGAAAAAGAAAAAAAAAAAACACAGACTAAATAAGGAATGGCTGGCTTAAAGGGAGTTTAGCTCTTGGATAAAAATGAACTGTCGTATATTGGTTTAAGGTGATGCTATAAACAATATGGGGAAAAAAGAATGCTCAAGTGTAAGATGTTTTTTCTCTGCACACCCAACCATGGGGGCCAAGGACATAAGCAGGAGAAAGAGATGCCCTAGAGGAGGAAAGGATTCTCCCTTTAATAAACAATAGCATTTAATATTTAACAAGTGCTTCATGTGTGCCAAAAACTGGGCTAAGCCCTTTACATGCCTGATCTGAATCAATTCTTGCACAACTCTATTATTACCATCATTTTAGACTGGAGAAAGCTGAGGCCCAAGGCTATGCAGCTAACAAATAACAAATCTGAGATCTTAACCAAAACAATCTGGCTCCAGAGTCTGAGCTCTCACCACTAAATCATATCTCCTCTGATGCCAGCTTACCTGTTTTAGTGTGTTTTAGTGTGACTCTTTTGAGTTCTAGGATAATTAATGGAGGATACCTGATTCTCAGGCTCTAAGGGATTCCATGTCACCTGTCGGCTCATTGGGTAAGGACATGATCATCTCAGCCTACCTTCAGAGTAGACAGTTTGACCAAGAAGACATAGAAGAGAAAAACCCTGCTGGGGAACATTTCACAGTCTCACTGGAGTTTTAATACTCTCCCAATATAATACCATAATTACTCAAATGGCATGGGAGATGGAGGAGAAAATGTTATCAAGAATGAAGGACTAAACGAGCCTGCCCCTTGGAAATGTGAGTCCTGCCTCTTCTAACTTGAAATTTCTTTTGTGACTTTCAGTAAATAAGTGCAGAAGCACTCAAATTTTATTGCGCCTTTGGGTACTTGGATCCTTCCCTCATGAAGTGCTGCTATCTAGAGTTGTCCATACAACTCTCCAGGTGATGTCCTTGGGCATCACCTGGAGAAAACATAAGACTTTTTAGGACAGTAGGTGGGCAGAGTATCAATGGACAGCTCCTGTTTACTTTAAAATAATAATAATAAGGCAGGAGAGAGAACGCATGAGCAACAGAAAACTCTCCCAACTTTAGGGAGAGTTTAAGAGGACATGGATGCAACTATCATTTTGATTGATTCTCTGGTTTGTGAGGTCACAGAATCTGATGCACTTATCCAGCTGTGAGCTGTGGCAGCACCCCACCACCACTGTTACCACCACACACACACACACACACACACACACACACACACACACACACAGACACGTACTCCCCAGCTCCAACTAGCCTTCTTTCACCAAGGCTCCTCAAACCACCTCTTGATGTCAGGACTTGTGTAGCTAAACAATGTAATGCCACAATGCCTGTGTGGAGGGAAGAGCTTGGGGATATTAAAGAGATAACTGAAAAATAGTGTAGTGAGTTCTGCCATGTTGAATCTCACAGCTCAGCTCAGACTGTACAAGTCAGATATGTAGAACTGGGCTTTGGGTTCCAACACAGCACCATCTCTGTTCTGATTTGACATCCTCAACACCTGCCTCAAGATGTGCAGCCAGCCAGCCGCACCCCTCACCCGAAGGTGCCATCAGGAGGCTCTGTCATGCATCCATAGCTGTGTTAAGTGCTGACCTAGGAGGCAAAGTGGACCTGGAAAATGTCTACTATTATAAAGCACATAACCTCGGGTGATTCACTGAACTTTGGATTCCTCATCTGTAAAAATGGACACCTACCAAGAGCACCTATTTCACTGGGTAATCATGAAGATTAAGTCGTATAATGGTTGAGAAACGGTTTAGTAAACTACAAAGGACTAATAAGGAAAAGAACATACGAAGGACACAAAGTTTTGCTCATAAGGGTCAGTGATGAAAAGGGAACAAACAGATTTTTAAAATTGCAATACTAATTCTTTCTCCTTAGAAGAGTAAGAGGCAAGGTGACCCTTCTTCAAAGGTTCCAGGTTCCTTCCAGTGCACAGCCCCTCAGTTCCAGACTCCTTCTTAGGCCCCATTGCACTCAAAAAGACATGATCCCTTATAAAAGTACCTAGGAGAGTGACTTAAAGATAATAGAAAATTGCTAAATATTTGGTAAACAATCTACTCAACAACAGAGCATCAAGAATTTGGCTACACATGCTACACAGATTTACATTCTCAGGGATCCCCTAGAATTTGCAACCCAACCCCTCATCTTGGGCAATGAGCCCCCAAATGCTCCCATTTAACTCAAGAAATTCATGAAGCCCAATTCAAGGCAGGCTGATCTTCTCATTTATCTCCAAACTGCCATGTTATTTCACACATCCCTCCCTTTGTACATGCTGTCCCTTCTGTCTAGAATGCCCTTTCTCTCCTTCCTCCACCTCCATCAGGATCCAACTCATGTCACCTCTATAAAACATTCCCAACATTCCTAAATTAACAAGTCACTTCTGCCTCCTTCTCCCAATAATGCCTGGTTGTAAGTCCCCCACCAAGTCATAATTACTTGTGTGTCTCTACCCCAACAGGGTAAGTGTCATAACTAAGCACCATTCTTGGCATGTGGGCCCCACACCTGTTTATTGGATGAACTAGTCCTCTTTCTGTTCTTTTAGACAGGGATGAGAGAGCCAAAGATAAAATCAGAGGAGATCAAATAACCAATAACTTTAGTTTACACTCTGATTCCTCAAAAACACTTTTGCAGACAGTATCCTTCCCACTCAATTCCTTGACCTCCAAAAATAATCTTGCAAAGCATATGATGAATTACCTGGGAGTGGATAGAACTTTACAAAGAGTAATTTCATTTGACCTGATCCCTCTAACCACCCTTATGTTGGTTCATAATAGTTAAAGCTCACTGAAGCTAAATAGCTAGGGTTTAAATTCTAGCTAATTACTAGCTGTGCAACTTTAAGCAAATTATCTTTCTGTGCCTCAGTTTTCTGATGCATTGAATAACAACGGTAATGACATCACAGAAGATGGGTAAGGCTTATAAGAACTAAATGATGCATCCTATGTACGGTGCCCAGCTCCAGCTACATAATGTGTTCCAAAAAAGTGGTTTGTAAGGAGTCCAAATTTAAAGATGATAAACCCATTCTATTTAAATCTTCAGAAGACTGGGTCTGTTCCAGGATATCCTGGGCAGAGAGGGGGTGTTGGGGCCATTCTGGAGTTCTGTCTGGAGGCTCAGACAACTGGTGTCATCGACCTTTGGTTCTAATCTGGATCCATCAGCCAGCTGTGGCTCTTGCCTAAGTAGCTTATTTTCCCAAAGCCTGATGTCCCTGGTAGGGCCAGCAGTACTGAGCTGTCTCACAAGGGGGTGCGGGAAAGATCAATTCGTGTTAGCAAAGTGCTTTGGAAATGTAACATGCTAAATATTAATGGGTTTCTCTGAGTGTCGGGAAATGTGCAATCTGAACTCTGCTCAGGGCAAGCTGAAGGTGGGGAGAGCAATTCTGGGCAGCCCGATGGCCACATCCTTGGTCTAATTGGGAGGTGGTGCTGATGAAGGAGGAGTGAGGGCAGCGAGCATCTGGGGGCTGGGCAGGGCTGTGGGATGGCCGCTCGGAAAGGAAGGACGTTCTGAGGAAGCACCTAACCCACAAAAGACAGAACCTGGGGCAAGTTTTGGATGAACCCAGAAAAGCCCTTGCATTTTTTTTTCTTTACCAAAAGCAAACACAAATTCACTGCCTGCTGTTCTCTCTCTCGTTCCTTAATGCTGCACAGGACAGCACTGTGAGGGTGTTAGCCATCTGACTTTCTATCCTGCTCTCAACCTCCCAAACCATGTTGGAGGGTGGTAAGTAGAAATTCATTTAACCTTACTCAAACTCTCAGTCCCAAATCTTTAGTGTGGCCAAAGAGCTCTGGAGTAAGGTATCCTTTAGGGCACTGCTTATCTGTCACCTCTTCCAGGAAGACTTCTTGGGCCCAACCAGGTTCAGCTGGGAGCTCCTCTTTAAAGGTCCCGTAATGTTCTGTGCTTGTTCCTATAAGTGCATGTAATAGACTCTGTCAGGGCTCTACCTACATCTTTTTGGCACCATCATTTCCTATACACCCATGGCTTTCTACTACCTGTGGCCATGTACGTGCTCAGCCAGAGATCAGGGCAGGCCAGAAGGTGGGAGTTACTGGGCGATTCTCAGAGTTTCACCCTCAGTGAGAGGACACTGAGACAGCTTCTGCAGTAGTCCTGGGCATTCCCCAGGGGGACCAAGCTCCTGCTGCCCACAGCAATAACCTGCTCATTAACATACCCTATTTTGGTTTCTTTTCCTCCTCTGTCTATTTTCTCACTCCTCTCCTGGAACTTCTTGGGATCACTGCCTGGGGACCACTCCTGAGGCACCCAGTCTAAGATATAGCACTTACCCTACTGTGTGAGAGTTTATCTTTTTGTGCCTCTCATTCTCACTAGACACAAGCAACTTATGGGAAGAGACTGTGTCTACTTCATCTTTTTTATCCTCAGTGTTTGGCATCATACCTGGAACATAAAAGCTCAGTAACTATTTGTTGAATGAATGGAGTATTGAGCCCCAGGATGATGTTAATAATATCTGGCACTTGCCAAGTTCCTCTATAAGGTTTCCAACATTATTCTTAATATCAGCCCAGAACCAAGGAATTTTGTCCCAGGGCTTAGAAGAAAAACAAATACCGGTGATACCTGAACTTTCCAGATGTGGTCAAAAGTTGCTTGCTCACCCTGGCAGTGAGCTGGCATCTCAAGCGGGCTGCTCCTGACACCCCTGCACGTTCCTGCAGCTCTGGCCTCAGGGAATTCATCACTTTGGGCAAGACAGTTGCTTCTGCCATTTATAACAGCAAATGCTCTTTTCTCCTCATGCCAACTCCTCGGGCCTCCTCTCTCTTTTCTGTTCACCACATTAAAAAAAAAAAAAAAATTGGCTGGTTGTATTTCATGAATTTCTGCAGTGTTGCCTTTCTTTTTGACTTTTTCTTTCTCAGTGCTAAAAGAAAGGGAAGAGCTGAAACTAGAGAAGAAGTCAGGGCTCCAGGAAAAGCTAAAAGAAACCAAAAGGAATTCGACAGTGGTGTCTGCAGAAGAACATCACCGTAGGAAGTGTGTGCATGACATAGACGAGGAGGTCACTCAACTTCTTCCACATTTGTTTTTCCATCACCTTCTTCAACCTTTACAAAGGTGTTCAAACTAGGAATTGTATGATAATATAAGAATGAATAATAGAATTCCGGGAGAAGGAAAGCACCTAAGCAATTTACAGGAAGGTCACATCATGCACAGTCAACTATTGGCATTTGGGGAAAGGGAGAAACAAAGAAAGTGAAAGAGAGTGAGCAAGCAATTACAATTTAAGTAATCTAGAATATTCTGCCTGCCTTTCCACCCCCTGAACATAGGACCCAATGTGACCATGAGATGGGAGGTCATAAAATAATTGTTAATAGTAATGGAATTTCTTATTGTATTCCAGGGGTTAGTCTAAGGACATTTGTGAATTCATGAATTTGGTCTTTAATATAACCTTATGAGGCAGGTACTATTATTATTCCATTTTACAGATGAAGAAACTGAAGCATAGAGAGGTGGAGTTCACAGCCTGCAGTTACTTAGTAAGTAAGTGGTAAAGCCAGGACTCAAAACTGGACAGTCTGGCATTAATAGTCATTAAAGATTCAGTTCCCATATGCCCCCTGTAGGAGAAGCATCTAAACAGCTAAGAGTGACTTGGGTTCAGAGATCCATATTTTTCATACTGCAAAGCTCCTAATGCAAACAAGCCAGTTCTTTGGGTACACAACTAAGAATCAGTGATTTGTTGTCATGCTAAGGATATTCAAGAAAAATTTCAATGATATACCACTTTCAGTTTTCAGTGAGAATGTAACTCTTGTGCTAGAATCCTCTGTGCATGCAATGTGTGTAGGTCTCTAGACCTAGATGGAAAATCTCCCAGGCAGCTGAAAGAATTTGCAGATCTCAGACCTACAGTCAAAATCTTTGAGAAATCATGAAAGTAGGTAATACAACATTTGGGCTCATTTTCAAAGAAATTTGGCTCATTTCTACCAACTATAGTCAAGTACACAAAAGTTACTATCTGGTATAACTTTACAATAGGCTATTGAGAAGATTAACTCCTTCATTCAGTCCACAAACATTTACTTGGCATCTATTATGTGCCAGGGGCCTTATTCTTTGCACTGGGGATACAGCAGGAACAAAACCCAAAACCCATGCCTTCATAGAGTTTGCATTCTACTGGGGGGTTGCCAATTAATAAATAAACATAAATATAATTCAGTTAGTAATACATGTTATTAAATAAGGCAGGGTAAGGAGATAGCAAGTGACAAGTCAGGGCTGGTAGTAGATTTTAGGTCTTGCTGTACAACTGACATTAGAACAGAGACTGAAGAAGTGAGGGAACAAGCCATGTGAGGCCTGAGGAATGCACACAGCATAAAAGTCTTAGGATAGGGACCTGGCAGGTACAAGGGACAGCAAGGTGGTCTGTGTGATGAGTGGCAAATGCCAGTTCATGGGAGCGATGAGAGGTGGCCATGTGCCAGGCCATGTAGAATCCTACATGCCCTTGTAAGGGTTCATTTCTGAGTGTGTTGAGGTTTCAAAGAGCTTTGAGCAGAAGAGTTATGGGGGGGGGGGTGTTTATAAAGAAATAACATTGACTGTCGCCTAGGCACAAGACAAGCCATCTCTGTTCACTTGGTTGGGAGCAACTGCTTTTCCCCCTGTAATTCCCCATTACGTAGCCCATTCTCCATTACAATGTTTGTTTTACCTTTTGTGTGTGCCATCCTTACTAGAGTGTAGTTTCATTGGAAACAAAAATCTGAAAAATCTTTGTTAATTTGTCCTGATCCCTCCACCTTGATAGCTCCCATGGAGAACACATGTCTACTGGCGCACACACACTGCCTAGTACAGCGCTGAACAAATAAAACCCTCAGCAACTCTGCAAAGTGACCAACGTTGTAACGAGGCAGGTTTCAGCTGAAAAGGAGAAACTTGATCAGAGGAGTAAAAGAATTGAACTGTCTGCCTTAAAAACAAAAACGAAAACAAGTTCCTCTTTAGAGAAGATACTCAAGGCCCCCAACCTTTTGCAAAGAATGCTGTAGCCTGGCAGTTTAATCATCACATGGATGCTTGAGCCTTTTTAGGATCTTTGGAACTCTGAGCTTTTATAATTCTAAGAATAATGGTTAAATCATCAAAATAATAGTACTTGGTCCATACAAGTGTTTGCATGATCCACCCCAAAAAGCCATGGTCACACTTTCACGGAGGTTCTCCCTTTCTAAAGACACCTTGACATACCTTGTCATCTTGGTGAATTCTTTCTTGCCTCCCAAGACTCACTCAAATGCCCCTCTTTGTTGGCTTGTACTCCAAATAAGTAGGGTCACAGATAAAGTACTGTGTGCATACAAATTGAGGCATGACTACAGGAGGTTAACTAGAAAGTGGAGGGGTGTGCAAACAAATACTATTAAGAAATGTCTGAAGACAGATTTCCTCTGGGAAAAAGAAAGACTAAGGTGGGAGGGTGAGGCTATGGGAGACAGAACACCCATCTTCAGGCAGTGAAAGGGCTGTCACAGGGCATGAGGAGAACCTTACTATGGACTGTCCATAAAGCCGGTGAAGAACCAATGGAAGAAATTACAAGGAACAGATTTCTGACCTAAGGAAGCACCTTCCTAACATTTAGCCCCAGGCCCTTCCTGCATAGAAGCACCATGTGTTTTAATTGAATTGGAGGTTTAATAATTCAAGCTATTCAACAATGAAATAGTCTTACAAGGCCTCTAGAGCAGCCCTCCAGAAAGCCATAGAAAGGAGTCCTACTGGAATAAGATGCATTGGATTAGCTCGGAAGAGGGGAAAGCTTTCACTTTAAGTCCCAGCCGTGAACGTCTGGCAGTGGCTGCCTGAAACACTGCTGAGAACACTTTGAGGCTGCATCTCTGCTCAGCAAGCGTGTCAATGGGCAATGTCTGCTGTGAGTGGAGGACTAGGGAATGGCAGCAAGAACGGGCCCCAATGTCTCTGGACTCTTTCACCCTTCAACTGCATGTTTTTCTGGTGTTATATACTTGTCTGTGGGTCCTTCGGTGGCCCAGATACAACTGCAGGTATGAAATATGATACAGTGTCTTCCAGTCTCCCAAACAGGGACACATTGCTGCAGTCTGCAAAATCAGCATGAAACGTCCATCCATGGGCCCTGTAGCTTTCAGATCTGCTCAGAGACCTGGGGCCGCTGGCATTGATTCTGTTTGTTTCCTTAGAAGGAACAGTATTGATCTACTGCTCCATGAAACCTGCTCCTGGGTCACCTAGTTCCAACAAGCAATTCCCTTGTCCTCGGCAGCCATTTCAAAGTCCCCTGGACACTCTACTTCTATTTGGCTCAGCCTCTAGCTCACAGGCTACTGATGCTCGGCACCACTCAGTACCCCTGTTTTATCAGTGTAACCCTCCTTTTCCACCTTCAAACAAAGTTGCATTGAACATTTACCTCCTGGGTGCCAGGGACAGGGCCGTGCACTCAGCATAAGCTGGCTCCAAACCTCAGTCTGGGGTAGACAACAGATACAGATAAATTATCCACTCTGACATAGGCAGTTCTGGCAAAGATGAGTGAAATTTGGGGCTGGATAATGGCAGAGGAGGGAGACAGAACTCTGCTGGGGGCAGCCGGGCCGCCAGCAGCTGCTGGGGGGGCTTCGATGGCAGGCTCAGCAGAGGACGCAGGCACGTCTTGAGGACTGAGTAAAGATCTCTCCTAGAGTAATTAGTACAATGTGATAGTTTGGAAGTCACCTCTAATGACCTGACAAGAGTTCCGAAGATTGGTCAACAAAGTGTGAAATCAGAGCCAGGGCTGGACAAATTGTGAAGAAGATCGAGCTTGGCATTTCCTGTCCCCCAATCCTCTCCCTGAAACATGGACCCATGTCCTCAGGCCAGGACACCCTCCCTTCCTCTAACCCCAATCTAACCCAGAAGAGGGCACCCTGGGCCTTTATGCTCCCCTTGAAAATGAGGGGTTTGTTCAGGGTTCTACTTATGTCCTACTTTATATGAATTCTGCTAAGCTCCATATCACTCAGGTTCCCGCCATCAAAACTGGTCTTCCCCGCCATATCTATAGCAGCATTATTCACAATAGTCGAAAGGTGGAAGCAACTCAAGCGTCCATCAGCAGATAAATGGATGAACGCAATGAGGCATATACATATAATGTATGTATGTATTCAAAAAAAGATATCTGAACACATGCTACATGGATGAACCATGAGGGCATTTTGCTAAATGAAATAAACCAGTCACCAAAGTACAAATACTGTATATTGCACTTATATGAGGTACCTACAGTAGAGAAATTCAGAGAAGCAGAAAGTAGAATAATGGTTGCTAGGGCCTGGGGAAGGGGAGAATGGAGAGTTCCATCCTCACAAGAAAGAGGGGTTGTCCAATGGGTATCGAGTTTCAGTTTTGCAAGAGGCAAAGGCTCTGGAGATTGGTTCTACACTGTGAGTACCCTGAACACTACTGAACTAAATACTTTAAAATGACTAAAATGGTAAACTTTACGCTTTCTGCATTTTACCACAATTTTTGAAAATTTCATTACCAGCGCTGAAACAAAAGCTCACCCCAATCTTCCCCTTACACCATCCTCCAGAACTGAGCGCGAGCTTCTGGAAGAAGCTGGCCTCGCCTGGTTTTTCACCTCACCACCACCTCTGAGTCTTCCATCTCTGCTAGCGGAGGCAAGTTCAGCCAAAAAACTAATTGTGCTAAAATGGGTGAAAATCAGCTAAGGTAATACTCCTCCCAGAGTGTATACATACCAAAGCTGAATCTTGAGGAAATCGGAAATCGTTCCTGGAAGACAAGGGTCACTCGTAGTGAAGAAGATTTAGGATGGCGCAGTCAGTGAGAGGTTTTAGAGCTCTCACTGCATTGGCAGCTTGTGGCAGGAAGCCCGTGTTGGTCCTCAACACCGTCACTGCGTTACCCCAGCTCTTGCTACTGGGCCTGACACTTCCATCACATTCAAAATGGTTTTGTTTTCCTAAGAGTGAATGAAAAAATTAATGAGTAAAATGAAGCTGGATCCTTTAAGATTTTATTTATTATTTTTAGAGAGGGGAAGGGAGAGAGGCAGAGAGGGAGAGAGACATCAATGTATAGTTGCCCTTCACCTGCCTCCAGCTACGGACCTGACTGGAGACCTGGCTTGCAACCTGGTTATGTGCCCTGGCTGGGAATTGAACCAGTGACCTTTAGGTTCACAGGCCGGCGCCTTATCCACTGTGCCACCAGTCAGGCACTGGATCCTTTAAATAACGCAAAGTAGGTAGTTTTAAGCATAAAGCATGAAATGGTGTATTTTCTACTCGTGCACAGAACAAGTTGGTTTTGTCTGCTGACACCCCTTCTTTTGGAGAAGCTACTTTTCCATCATTCGTGTGGTCTGAGGAGCTGTCAACCACTGTGTCCTCCCCTACAGCCACATCCTTTGGACTCACTGACTTGTCCAGGTGCGGGCACAAGACCCAAGCAGGGTCCATGAGAATTCTGCTGTGAGATTTGCATGTGGGCCCAAAAATAGAAAGAGCCTCTTTCCCTTTCGGTTGGCAAGCCAGTATTCACCCTTCCCATCAAATGGAGAGATCCTGCCTGAGAAAAAAGTCATAGAGGCAGGAGCCAGAGATGGAAAAGGAGACAGCATCCTGACTCCAGGATTTTAACCTCTGGAAGCAGCCAGACCACTCTAGAACTTCTCAATCATGGGAGTCGATACGTTTTTCCCCTTAAGCTTGTTTGTGGGCCTTGCAATGAAGAATCCTGACAAATACAGTCTGTTCATTTTAGTTTGAGCATTCTCCGTATGTGTTTCACCTTATGACATCGACTATTTTTAAGAGGCCACAAAATGTCTTCTGCACCTCTTTGTAGGCACTGCACCAAGACACAGCATACAAATCTGGAGAGAAAGAATTTGAAAAGGTAGTGTTTGTCCTAAGGGGCATTCTAATGAAGGTGAAGAGTTGGGAGAAGAAAAGAGTTTCATTTAGCTAGTATTTTAAAATTATCTGCTATGTGCCAGATGTGTTCACAAGTAATTGCAGTTAATCATCACCAACCCTGAAAAGAAGGTACTAGTAGGTGTACTTTATAGATAAAGTCATGGTTCAGAGAGGTTAAACAACTTGTCCAAGGCTACCCAGCTATTAATAGGTAGAACAAGATTTCAAACTTAAGCCTCTGATTCCATGGTCAGTGGAACCTGCCACAGTACAATCCTGCCTCTGGCACAGGAGATAAGACAAGCTCAAGAATAGGATAAAGAAAATAGGAGAATTTGTTCATTGATTCATTCAGCACATACTTACTTACTTTCAATGTCTGTGAAAATACTTATTAAACCAGAATGTACTGCATAAATGTAAAATATTATTAATATATGCAAAGCACCCTGCTAGGCACTGTAGAAGGGAGGAATAAAAAGAAATAAAAGTCTTTTTTCCTCAGGGGCAGATAATAGAGTACACCTAAAAATATTACATGGCTAAGTATGATTAATGGCATAAGAGAAGTTCAAAGTGCCGTGAGAGTTCTGGACAGGAAATGCTCACATCTGATGGAGGGAGCCGGAAATCTTCATGTTTAAAAAGTATGAAGGTAAGTGCAAATGAATGCACTACTAATGATGTACTTACCTAGGTGCCGATGGATTTGGGAAAGAATAAAAAAGGAAAGGAGAAGAGATGGAATAAAGGAGGGAGGGGGAGGAAGGGAGAATAGGAGATGGGAAAGAAAAAAAGGGAACGACAGGGTAGTGAAGAATGAAAATAAGGGCAAAGGCAACAAGAAAGGGAAGGAGGGAGGGCTAAGAAAGGAGGGAAGCAAGCAGACAGGACGGCCACAGTGTAGTTCTTGGTTGTGGCCTAGGTAGCAGGCCAGCAAGTAGGGGCTCTCTAACCTTGCTCTCCAAAGACACTTGTCAGAGCAAGTAACCTCTGGATGGATTATTCACTCATCCCTTCTACTTATCACTGCAAAATAACTCAAATTGTTATGTAAGCCAATAACCCCTACAGCTTAGAACAGAAGAAACCTTGTAATTTAAAATTCTAAAGGTTCAAGTTTGAGTGGGATTAGGGATCACCTGAGGAACTTGCTCGAATACAGACTACTAGGCCCTATCCCTGACGATTAGCTTTCAATAGCATTGGTGTGAGTCTGGGCAATTAGCATTTTTAAAATCACTTGGGTAAATCTGATGCAAGCGTTCTGATGACGGCACTTTGAGAAACATTGAAGCCTAACTGTATTGTTTCACATGTAAAGAAGCAATGGAGTCCCAGAAAGGTTAAAAGATTTTTTCAAGGTTACACAGATAGTGAAAGATATCTAGGTACAGAACTTGAATCCATGGTCTCTTAGTCCATTGCTTTTTTTGTTTCCCCACAGCCTTAAAAGCAATGCAGCTTAAACACTGCCCTAAATATTAATATTATAGGAAGGAAGATCAGCCCTTAGCTTCCAGGAACATCCATCTGGACCACACTCTGAGAACCACAACTCTGAGTCATCTCAGGGTATGAGATTTCAAAGCTAACTTTTCTCGGATTTCAGGGTTAACTTACACATAGTTATCACTGAAGAAATATTTGCCAACTTGATAAATCCCTAGCTAGAATATAAAAAAGTAAAAAAGAGATTCTACTGAATATTCAGGATAAAAAAATAAGCCTCTCAGGCATCTTCTTGTACCATCTTGCCTCTATAAGATTGCCCTTGATTCAGACTAATTTGGGTATTTATTGAGCACCTACTATTTTCAAGGTCCTGTGCTCTGTACTTAGGGG
Organism: Noctilio leporinus; assembly: GCA_004026585.1. Lineage (NCBI taxonomy): Eukaryota > Metazoa > Chordata > Mammalia > Chiroptera > Noctilionidae > Noctilio > Noctilio leporinus. The sequence goes on from PVIW01003552.1 coordinate 30,790, forward strand.
CTACAAAAATAAAAGTCAGCTTTTCTATTCTATTAAGTGACACATTGTACAGGTTCAAAAAAGGAAATATTTATTCAAGAAAACCAAGTTCAAGTATATGTTATTGGGATGAGTCTTAAATGACGCATAGGTTTTCAATCAAGAAACAAGTATGAAGGGAAGGACATCTCAGTGGGATTTAAGTCATTGGCAGCAAGGTGTAGAAGTCATAAATAGCCTAGTTTGGCTATAGCTTGGGCACCAATGAGAGAGTAAAGGGATTATAAGAGTAAAAAGATAATAAAAAGGCCCTGTAATAGAAGACTCAGATTTAGAATTAAAAGTTGGGGTTAAATTTGAGAGATATTGAGACTCCTTTAAAATGTTTGATTGCTTTGGGGTTTTAGGAAGATGTTTCTGAAAGAGATGTTGTGTAGAGAGGTTAAAAGCTGGGCTATCTGGGAGAAGCATGTGGATGACTCTAAAGTTTCAAATTTGAGCAACTGAATAATCTAATATGGAGAAGTAGGGAAGCCAGGTTAATTTGGTGGTATGATCATTTTGGTGTTAAATGTTAAGATTAAAGCCTCATGGACTACATAGAGTCACTCAACAAAGAATTAGCATTGCTGGAGATGGAGGTGAGGAGACAGGTGTTAGCTAGGGGTGTGGGGGAGTCATCTCCATAGATGTGATCATGGAAGCTACTGGAATGAGTAAAGCAATGAGGTGTAGAGTATAAAGGGAAAACAGTGAACCAGGCTATAATGGTTATATGTTTTAATTATAAAACAGAAAGACCTACATTTTATTATTTAAATAGTCCATGGCTCATGAAACTGAAAAATCCAGTGGAGTGGAATTCAGGCATGGTTCAGTCAGGGATCGGGATCCATTGTGCTTTAGTTGTCTAAGCTCTGTTCCATTCTGTGTTTTTACATTATCCTCATACTAGAGTCCCTCAAGTTGTAAGATGGTGGTCAACAGGAACGAGGTTTATGTTCTATCGTTTACACCTGAGAGGAGAAAAAGACCTGCTTTTTTCAACTATGCCAAGTCTTGAATTTTATTCTAATTGAATCACCTAGGTCACATGTAAATTTCACATGTTGATTAGTCTCGTCTGCTTTTCCCTAAACCATCACTGTGATAGGAGAAACGTGTTTATACTAATGGGCTTAGGCCAGTCATAGCTTACCACCAGAGCTGGAGTTGGAATCAATTCCACCCAACTCTCCTGTTCGTTATACAACGGAAGGTAGAGATCATTTAAAGTTCACTATAAAGTGCAAGAACAGATCTTTCTAGAGCTACATTGGTAGGATAGGGGCTCTAAGGAGCTTCACTGCTGTTGAATCCCAGACAAGAGAAAATTTCAATGGGAATACAATAGCCAGCAAGGTGGTGGGGACAATGGCTGATAAAAGGTCACTTGTCTAGGTGCTTGAGAAAGTTATCAGTGGTCTTGAGATGGTCACTTTAGTTGAGTGTTGGTCATTAATGAAAGCAAAAGACTGAGAAGGAACTGGAAGATGAGAAGACGATGTTTAGACTATCCTTTCAGGAAGATGGATGGTGATGGAAAAAGAGTAGTTCAGGGGTAGAAGGGAAAATTGCTTATTGCTTTAGGAAAAGTGAGACTCGAGGATATTTGCAGGCTGTGGAGAAAGAGCAGGAGAAAGGGGAGAGATGGATGATGTGAAAAGAGGGGAATAATTAATGCAACACAGTTTTGAAGAGACAGGAGAGAATGAGGTCAAAAACATAGGCAGAGAGTTTTGTCTGGAAAGGAAATTGGACACCTCTTCATCTGAGATCAGCCTAGGAGGGAAGCCAGGGTGAAAATGGACATGTTGACATGGAAGAAAATTGAGGAAACTCAGGGACACATGCCTGTAACTTTCTCAGTAAAATCACCTCTGGAGGGTGGGGGTGGCTACGTGCCCCAGGCAGACCCAGAAGATTTGGAACAAGTGCTGGAGGAATTCATTACAAGACTGCAAAACGTGAATAGAAAGACTGTAAAACTACAGATTAGTGCGGTCTTTCTGTAGAAGCAGTCTGACAGCTTGCAACAAAAGCCATAAAAGTGTTTCTAGCCTTTGACCCAATAATCCCCCGTCTGGGAATACGATGAAAATAACTGAAAAGGAAATATAAGCTATTTGCAAAAAGATGTTTATTGCTGCCCTGTTCATAATAGGAAAATCCTGCAAACCACCCAAATGCTCCACAATTGGGGGAGGTAAGCACACTATGAAACATTAATGTGATGGAATATTATATAATCATTTCAAATGATAAATATGAGTTTTCTGTCAATACATGAGAAAGTGCACACAGAAAAAATGTTAGGTGAACAAGGTAGAGTATGAAATAGGGTGGATAAGTTGATTTCTACCCTGAAAAATGATGTTTATATAATGATAGGGTTCATAAAAGGTCACTGAATTATGTAAACAGTTGGTGTGAGGAGGTGAAGGGAATTTTTCCCCTTTAGAAGATTGTTTAAATCCAGATTTTTTAAAGAGTTGCCAAACAGCTGAAGCCAGTCAGCATGTGTTTGCAATGATGCTGATCTGCAGGGCTCTTGGATAATGTCCCATTGCAGAGAGCAAATAAGAGTAGGGACATTCAGAACCAAAGGTTGATAAGGTGATGGATCCAAAGGCAGGGGCCACTAAGAGATGACCAACTTCTTTGCTAAAATGGCCCCTGATGGTGCAGGATTTGTAGGGAGATGAACAAAGATAGACAGATAAGGGGACTAAGGAAATTGGGAGGAGAGAGACTGAAGACAGGAAGGAAGGGGAGGGAGGTGAAGAGTTGTGCTAATGGAAATGAAGGAATGGGAGCTTTGGTGCTCAGTGAGGTGTTTCAGAACTGGGTCCATGGGCCATAGGAAGATGAGAAATAATTGAGTGCTGGTTGAGGGGGAGGATGGAGAGAAGCCCTGGGAGTAAATGAGGTTAAAGGATAGTAATATTACATAAACATATCTGGGGTCAATAGAAAGTACAATAAAGACTATGGCCATTCATTTATTTACCCAACAAATTCTTACTGAGTGCCTGCTATGTACCAGGTATTGCTCTAGACATTAAGGAACCAACAGCAAGCAAACAATGTGATTTGCCCCACCAGGGACTGTACCCCACTGGGTGGCCCTAAAGCACATTTCCTCTCTTAGCATATGGCTGATTTTCAGTTACTTTTTGTTAAATGAATATAGAAATGAGATAAATTCTGTTGGTCTTCTTAAAGTAGGGTTCATTCAGTATGCCCAGATGCACATGGGTAGAGGCACCAGGCTGATGGCCTGACCTTGAGCAGCTCAAGCAGGTGGGCATAATAACAATGGGTGATCACATTTACAGGGACAGGATATATTAAGATGGAGAGTGATCTATTGGAGAATATATTCATGAACTGTTCTTAGTGTTTTCCATAGAGTCGTTCATTCACCATTTCCTAGACATTACCTAGGGCATAGTTCTACTGCAGAATCTGTAGAGATAAAAAACCTCAGCTGCTGTTCTCAGCAAGTTTACCAAGTTGTAAAATTGGAGTTGGTCTTAAGAACTGGGGTATAAGAAGAGAGGAGCTACTCCTGAATGCCCAGTGAAGGAGGACTCTGTAACAACTGCTCAGGGCTCTGTTCCCCTAGAGTCACCTGAAGCAGGACATTGTGCCATGCAGGTTTTCCAAGGCTTAGATGGAGGCCAGAAAAGCACTGGGGACTGGGATACTGGAGAGAAGCTGAAATGCTGAACACACAGCAGAGATTGAGAAAGGGATTGGGAAGGGGGATGGGGTGGGGATGGCTGAAGGGGTTGCTGGATTGGGGAGAGTGAGAGTGGTTGAGTGATGGGGGCTAGCTCTGGAAAGGTGGCAGTGACCTTTACTCTAGGGTCTTACCTTACTGAGGGGAAAATGGACAGAGGACTTCAGAGCAAGTGGTGTGATGCCCAGGAAACAGGGAAAACCTGAGCTCACAGAGATGGGGAAGACGTATGAATGGGACCTGGCTCAGGAGCCAGATGGCAGCACAGGGCCCCCTGCCAGTCTGCCTAAGTGGCTCTGGCATCAGAGGTGAGTTGAGTAGGGTTAACAAACCTTTATGAAGTTCAGGCAATCCTGGTTGCTAATGCCTGCTCTGCCACATACTAGTTACGTGTCCTTGGACAGGTCACTTCTCTTCCTCAAGCCTCAGTTTCCTCATCGGTGAAATAGCTTAATCACCTGGAGAATTACATGAAATAATGCATAGGAAGGCTCTTTGGAGTGTTGAATGAGCCATCAGTATGTGCTAGTCAATATTTTTGTTAAGGATGCTGCCCAGTTCTGTGGAGGACACAATGAAGCAAGACAGAATCCCCCTCCCCCAACCCTTTCCTGCTAGAACTCCCTGTAATGAGGAGAGACAGATAAAAAACAAGGGATTATTACCAACTGGAATATAATGCAGTAATTGTAAAAATGGCAGCATGCCTGCTATGGGAGTGTGGAAGAGGAAGTAATTAGTTTTGCTTGGAGGGATCAGGGAGGGCTTCCCAGAGGAAGGGACATCTGAGCTGGGCCGTCAAGCAGATCACCTGGCAGAGAAGGAGAAAGACATCAAAGGCAGAGCAACTGCATTGAGCAAAAGCAGGCAGGCATGAAAGGGCATCATGGGTTTAGGGAATAGTAGTGAGGAGTACTGCTTGCCTGCAGCCTGGCAGGGCAAGGCGGGTGGGGGGCTGGAGGGCCATTTGGGGCCATTCTGGGAGGAGCCTTGAGCTAAGGGTCTGGGCTAAAGTGTATGAATGGATTCCTTTCACAGTGGGCGATTTCTGAGTTCTTGGCAGCAAGGGAGCGCCATGCCCAGGAGAGATGCCTCTGATGGGACAGAGGGTGAAGAGCCAGTGCAGAGGCTGCGCCTCAGATCAGGCCACGCTGCAGTGCTCTTTCTAAATGATTTCTTGTTGAGGGAGCCAGGGCCCCTCTGCAGCAGTTAGTCATCGCTGGTGCCCGGAGCACCCAGTGGCTGATGTCGCTGCTGCCCACAGAGCCCCTTGGGAGGACAGTGCTGAGACCTCTAGGGCCCTTCTCCTGCCATTCTGGGCGCTCTGTGAGGTCCACACTAATTTGGGGGCCATCAGGAGGCAGCCCTGGACTCATTCACTGGAGGAGTAAAAGGACAATCCCTACCTGTTAAGTTGATTTTCCCTAAAAAAAAGAGAGAGAGAGCTTTGCCGATGAAGAGGGATAAGTGTCTTTCACTGATGAGGAAAGGATTTTAATAACATCTGCTGATGACTCTTGCCCTGCTCTGCAGAGATAGAGGCTCATTCTTCTTTTCTTTAATAACCTAGCACGGCTGTACTGTGGAGGGAGCCCGCTCCAGCTGCTTCCTTCCCCTCGCCCCAGTGGCACGCTGCCCTCTGCCCCTTGCTCCTGTCCTTTCCCGACCCCTCTGACTCTCTTTCGTCCCTGATGCCAGATTCCTCTTTCCTTTTTTTCCTTCCTTTGCCTTCCCACTTCCCTGAGAGGGTTGTGAGGCTGGGAGGGACCTTATTACCAAGAAACCTGCACCAAAGAGATGGGTGGGCTGGCTACCATGGGAGTGAGGTCCTCATCACCTTGGGGGTGATCACACGGGCTGGAGATCTCGCCAAGGATATTCGAGTGAGCAGGCAGATAAAATATGATTCTCAGGCTTCAGTTTACTTTAATTCATCTGGGGAGCTTATTGAAAACAGAGCTGCAAGCCTGGCCCCTGACCTTGGCACTCCAGGTCCGCAATGGGCCAGGGCGTTGCCATGTCCATGGGAGACCGAGGCAGGAGGCTGTCAGCCGCTCTGAGAAACTAAGGGGTGAGCTCCGACAAGTGTCCCAGACTCTCCTGCTCAACCCACCCAAGAGCCTTTCTTCCAACTCTACCTGTTTTCAACAATCTGCAGGAGTACTGAGCCATTTCGGTGGTTCAGGCACTGGCACAGTCTGGTATGTTTAAGTTGGTTTTGCAAGTCAACATTGATTGACCATATGCATGTAAAGCATTCATGCAGCTGAGCACTTTGCATGCCTCTCATCTAACCCCCCCAGCCATGCTGTGAGGTAGTTCTTATTCTGTCCTGACATGAAGTGACTCGCCCAGGGCTCCAGACCAGTTAAGGTAGAGTAGACACCCAGGCCTGAACTGACCATCTCCCGACCCCACCCCCCACCCCCAATTCATGCCATTCACAAAACAAGCACATTGGACATAGGCCAGAGGAAAGGAAACATTTGGGAAATGTCTTTTGTGGAAATTTATTTTCCCACGAGAAAGTCAAAGGAAACTGCTCTTCAAGAAGAAAGGCCTGTTTCTCCAATTGTCCCCCTTTCCCTCAGGCCTTCTTACGTTTGGCCTGAGGGCCTTCCTCCCAAAGAATTCTCACTCCCCTCTCCACCCAGGCCCCTGAACTCCAATCTACACCAGCCAGTTTGTCATCTTTGTCTCAGGCTCTCCCGTCCGTTAGGTATAAGTTCCACTTGGTGCCCTCTTTCCTCTTGCCATTACACCAAACCCTGGGACCCCTTCACTTCAGCCTCTGGGCTTTACCTCCTGATTATTCTCTGGCCCCCACACCAGACTCTGCTACCTCTACCACTGCACGCCTGGAAGACTTCCTTCATTACCTTCCTAGCTAGAACCCGGTCCCCCAACTTCCCAATATTCCTGGGTGGCAGCATCAGTTACATCTTCCTAAGTCTGCTGCTGGCATCTTGCAACACCTTGCTGAACCAGCGGCGTTGGCTCCACATTGCCTGCCACCCAACCCACGTCTCCCCACTTTAGCAGCATCCCTTCCCCTTTCCTGTAGGTCAGCGTTCTGCACTACGTCCTCTCCAGTCACTAGGCCTTTGTTGATGCAATTTTTGCCATTGGACAGGCCCCAGTCCTCTCATTTTCTAGAATCTCAATCCTTCCTTCCTTTTCCTGTCCAGTTCCAAACTCTTCCCTTCCACAAAACCTCCTCCACCTGAGCTTGCTTTCCATCACTTTTAATTCCCTCATGCGCAGTGTGCGTGGTTGGCATCACATGCCCTTAAACTTACTCATACGTTGTCTTAGAATCACTGTAAGGTCTGTGTGTTTTTTGCTCCCCAGCCAGATGCTTTCGATGGTTACCAACAACAATAAGCAGACTTCTTGCTCTTTAGCATCCCCTCCCCCAGAACACAGAGAGTGGCTTTAGTAACTTTGTATTGAATTGAAACAATTCCTAAATGACCATCCCTTTAATTACAATGAATGACTCCAAAGTCCAAAGCTAGTGGAGTGTGTGCTTTGTGGATGGAAATGATCAGCTGATATAATGGGGACAAAGGACACTGGGCTAAAAGGTAGGACACCTGCTTTGTAATAGCACATTTTCTACTGAGCAGCTGGGTGACCTAGGGCAAGGAAGTTACTTCATTTCTCTGTCGTGAGAGGTCAGGTCAGATATTCTGTGAGACCCTTCCTAGCTCTTGCATTCTATATTTAATCTGTGCCAATCCACCCACCCTCTCTCCTAGAAAATGATCAAGGGCACGAGTCTCTCTGGACCTTACTTTACTTACATGTGAAAGGGAAACTATGATAAGAGTAGCTAATTTATAGTGTTGTTATAAGGATTAAATGCAACAATTCCGGCAGCTCTTAGCCGAGAGCCTGGCCCATAGAGAGTGATCAATAAATGGTAGCTATTATTAAGTCACTTGACCAGGGTGAAGAGAGTGGGGTGTGCCCATAAAAGAAAAGAAGGCTGTCCCATAGGGTTCTGATTCTAGTAGGGAGCATGCGAGTCCAGAAAGCAATCTGAGCTCTAAAGAGGTCAAACTAGAGCCCTGATTCTTGGGTCCTGCCTGGCAGCCTTGCCATGGAGGGAACACCAACCACCCTATTAATGACAGCATATTCTGGCGGTTGGGGTGATCCTGTTGTATAGCCTCATTGATTATTCCGTTACCTTTAAAAAAAAGGTTTATTTTTAGAGGGATGGATATAGAGGGAGAAAGAGAGAAACATAGATGTGTAAGAAAGACACTTTGATCCATTGTCTATTGCACATGCCCCATCTGGAGACTGGCGCACAACCCAGAAATGTACCCTGACCAGGAGTTGAACCAGTGACCTTGTGCTTTGTGGGACGATGCTCATCCAACCGAGTCATGTCCTTCGGGGCTCAGTTACCTTTTAATGCTGTGTGTTAAAGGCTTTGCAGATCCAATCTGCTATGTTCTTTCTTTATTATCTCCAGAGCCTGCCCAACTGCTTGGGAGGATTAAATTGCTTGGATGCAGTAAGCCTTTCCACAAGGTGAGGTGCCTCTTCTTGGGCAGAGCTTGGAAGTCAGGAGCCTTGGGGTTCCTCCTGGCTCTCTCCTTAGGTTATGCACACACTGACAAGGAACCTGAAGGGAGTCCAGACTGGGCAAGGGCCTCCTCTGGTCTTACCTCATCTCAATTTGCTTCTGGTGAGTAACTGTCTTTGCTTGAGCATCCTCCCCTGTGTTCCTCATCGTGCTTTCTGTTGGCCCCTTCTGTCCCTGCCCAGGTCCCAAGAGCCATGCTCTGGCCCTGTCTTCTGGGGGTCTCTTTGTTGAGTGATGCCATTTAGTATTCTGGATCCAATGCAGACATGGCTTCATAGAAATCCTTATTCTGAACTTAAGTTGGCCTTGATTTGTTTACTTGTGAAATGGGAATATGAATTCTTACATCAGGACCAGAGAAAGATGAACCCCATATATTTCACAGCAATAGATATCAGCGGATCAGGCACTGCTTACTATTTTTGAGGTAAGACCAAAGATAATGAGGTTGATATTTCATAGTACAATACATCTATGCAAATTAATTTTCTCCTATTCACCTTGTAAAGCAAAACACCAATTCATAGATGTGACTGCAGCCCATTCTCAGCTGCTGAGGGTTGAGTGAGTTTTTATTAATTAATTAATTTTTAAAAATATTTTATTTATTATTTTTAAAGGGAAGGGAAGGGAGAGAGGCAGAGAGGAAGAGAAACATTGACGTATGGTTGCCTTTTACCTGCCTCCAGCTACGAACCTGGCTGGGAACCTGGCTTGCAACCTGGTTATGTGCCCTGGCTGGGGAATCAAACCAGTGACCTTTGAGTTCACAGGCTGGTGCCTATCCACTGAGCCCCACCAGCCAGGGCTCAAGTGAGTTTTTAATATGGAGTCTAATAAAGAAATAAGTAAATATAATATTCTTCTCCAATGATATAAAATAAGGATAGACTTTATTGTTAAATTGGTACTAAGGGTCATCTCAATGGTGGGGTTTAAAAAACAGTTTGGAATAAGTCTTACTCCCCCAGGTAACAGCTTTGAAAGCAAATGCATATACATGTTTAAGCTTTGATCTACTAGTACATTAAACAGGACTGTTGGGTGGTAGGTGAAAGAAAAACATCCCTAAGGCGAAACAATAATTTATTGTCTCAGTGGTTGAAAAATCCACAGTTAGGCCTTGTTTCAGACATAGCTGGATCCAGGAGCTGAAATATATTCAGGACATGGTCCTTCTAAATTTCTCAGCTCCTTTCCTTTCTTTTTGTTTTCAAGCAGGCTTTCCAAACATGGGGGCCCTCAGCAGCTCAAAATTAAAATCTGGTACAAAAAAAAAAAGAGTGCTTTACTTTCCCACCAGTTTCAACAAAAGCCCCAGGATGGGCTCTTCTTGGACTGGCTTGTGTGAGACCCTTCCCTAAACAATCACTGTGGCCCAGGGATGAAGTTTCCTGTAGGAGAAGGGCAGGTCCAGCTGTACATTCTTGAAACCAAATGTACCTCATCACCGAGAGGGAAAGGGGTGGCTCCACAAAGGGAAAATGAGGTGCTGGTACCAGAGGAGAAGCAAATGCTTGCTGGGCAGACAAAACCAACAGGGATGTGCCATGGCTTTTTTTGTTTTTTTTTTTTTTTTGGGTTTTTTTCCAATGGGTTTTGTTGTTGCCATATTAAAATGATGCACTCATAAAAGGTTTTATTCTAGAATTTTACCTTATTGTTGTATTACAGTTCGTAAAGTAAATAAAACTATAGGTGCCTCTCAAAAGCAATTGATACTTGAACAAATTTTTTTAAAAAAAGAAACTGCTTTATTCATTTCTGTTTGTCTCTTACAGTGTCCTTGCACTGAAGTGTAGGGCATTTTTCTGAAGAGGTTTTCAGAAAGGTCTAACCAATTAGCACGGATATGTTCTCATTTGTTCTCCCCTTTATACAACATCTGGCTGGCATGTTGGGCAATACTCTGTGGTTAGAGACTAGAATAGTGGTTTCAAGACCCTTTTTAAAAGCAGAACTCTTTTTGCAAATGTCATTGCCCCAACCTCTCAAACAGATGACAGCAGAGCTGCTTGGGTTGACCTGGGGTAGAAAAGACAAATCCCATCTGCTAAGCTCTTTCCTTGCCTGTTCTTCTCTCCTTCTCCCTGAGCCTCTGATTTGTGACTGCATGATCCAGAGGCCCCGGGAAATGCAATTTGAAAACCACTGGAATAGAGCAAAGTAACTGGCTCTCAAGAACAAAGTCTGAGGCTTTGATTCCACACCATAAGTAGGGAGGAGCACAGAATGGACATTTCAGGTATTCTACCTTCTTTATCTCATTTAATGTCCATGACAGCCCCATGAGGTAGCAATTATTATCCCCTTATACAGATGGGATGACTGAGACCGACAAGGGAGGGAGATAGTTTTAAAGCCAGGCCTCTGTGATTCAAACCACCCCATGCCTCCTTGGATATTTCTGGAGTATCTACTTCATGCCAGGTGGCATACATACTAGGTGCTTTGATATGAACTGCTTCACTGGGTCGTTGCAAACCACCCCCCCTCCAAAAAAAAAAAAAGAATCCAGACACCAAAGACTATATACTATATGACTTTATATAAACTGTAAAGATACATCTACTTACTCTATAACAGTGGAAATCAGAAGTATCGGTGGAACAGGGATGGAGTGGATGGTGGGTACTGACTGGGAAGGAGCCCTGTGTAGAGCTGGAGATGCTCTGTGTTTTGATCTGGGTGATGGTTACATGGGGATACACATATGGTAAAATTAATGAGCTGTACACTTAAGAGTTGTGTGATTTATTATATGAAAGTTATATATTGTTTTTTAAAATTAAAGTCCTTTAAGAAATTATTGTAAATATAAGGAAACTATGGTTCTGGGAGAGAGCTTGTTTAAATCATACTGTCAGGATGGGCACCTTCCAAGGACTTTGTGATTCAGTCCTCCTGGTACATGAGCTCATCCAGGGCATTTTCAGTGGCCTTTGGGTAGGAGCAGTAACATTAGGGATCATCATCTAGAAAGAGCTGTGGGTTGTTCCAGATAATGGTCAGTCACTTCAGATACCCATGGCCATGTATTCTTTCTTGCCCTCCCCTGACCCCACACACCCCCGTCTTCTCTATTGTTCTGCTTCGGTGTGCTTGCTCCTTAGCTCTCACTAGCATTTCTGTGTTGGTTTGAAGGCTACACAAGCTATCCCTGTGGACAGGGCAGCACACAGGGCAAAGCTTGTGCTCAGAGCCAGGAAAGGCCAGGGAACAGAGCTTGTGAGCGGGTGAGGGAAGGGAAACCACACCTTCTCAAATGTCACCAAGGGTACTTTTTCTCCTGTCAGAGGTCTGGCCTCTGCTCCCCCTGGTGCTCAGAGCCCCCTGGACTAATCCCCATGCCCCCCAGGGAGCCCTCCAGGTATCACTTTTACCCATTCAAAACCTGCCTCGGTCCTCTGCTCTTCCCTTACACTATAAAAACAGCTTCTATTTTTAAGTTCCATTGTAAGGGAGACCCTGGGATTCAGGCCAGGGATCCACGGAGCTGGGAAACCTCAGTCCCACGGGCAAGACCAGCAGCTTAACTGAGTGGATAAAACAGCAGCAGCTTGGCACTGACTCAGTATAAATCTAAGTATGATGAAAAATAACTATGGGGCCCCTAGCAAGCCCCTGGCTCCATGGATCTGAGGTGCTGGCTGAGGGTCATGTTCAGAGTTAAAGGTCTGCCTCCCTCTAGTCCCATCCCCCTCAGATCCACTCCCCATGCAGCTTTAGGGACAAATCAACCCCAAGCCCAAACCTGGCCACATCACTCTTCTACCTAAAACTCTTCAGTGCCTCTTCTTTCATCCTGTAACACAGGGGAACCATCAGAGGGTTTAAACAAGGAAACAAGTGCTATAATAGAGTTGGCATCTGAGCCAAGTCTTTCAGGAAATGAACAGAGAGCCCCCTGAGAGGACTTATGTGGAGTTGGAATGACAGAGTCGGACAGGTTGCCACTGTCAAGGCCAGTCTAGAATATCTGAACTTCATACGTAAGCAGTCATGATAGTGAAGATTTTTATTTGATTTAAGAAGAGCAGGGAGGGAGGAAGAAAGGGAGAGAAACATCAGTGTATGGTTGCCTTTCACCTGCCTCCATCTAAGGACCTGGCTGGAGAGCTGGCTTGTAATCTGGTTACATGCCCTGGCTGAGAATCAAACCAGCAACTTTTGGATTTGCAGGCCAGCACCTTACCCACTGAACCACCAGCCAAGGTGATAGAGAAGATTTTTAAACAGAAGAATAATCTGGCCATGATGTTTATCTAAACCAAAACAAAACTATTCTCTGTAGGATGATCCAGAGAGGAACTAGGCTGGAGTCAGGAACATCATTTATTTATTCATTCAACAAGCATTTATTAAGCACTTATTATGTGTGAGGCATTATGAGGGGTCCTGAGGAAACAGTAGCAAATAAAGATATGAATCTTGGTCTCCTGAAAGATACCAACACAAAAGAAAAATATTGAACCAGAAATGACCAATATAATATATAGTGTGAAGAAGTGCAGGGAGTGGAAGGAGTGTTTATTGGGGAAATCTCATCCAGTCTGGAGTAGCTGCGATGTCTCACCTGAGACCAAAGGATGGGAACAGGAGATGGCAGGGGTGGGGTAAGTATTCTAGGTGCACAGAACACACATGAAGATCTCTGAAGCTGGAAAGAGGAACAGAACACCTTTGGAATTCTTTAAAAAGTTGCATATGGCTCAAGCTTAGAGTGGAGAGGAATCCTGGTAGGTGAGGCTGGAGGCAAAGGGCAGGGGTGGTGGGAGAGGCTTAAACTGAGGGCCTGTGGGAAAGCCCACTTATCATTTTAAAGAAACTAGCTACAAGTCAGTGAAGGACAAATA
>PVIW01003552.1:44108-163625 GCA_004026585.1 Noctilio leporinus
GGGGGACAGAGGGGAGCAAAAAGGGGATGGATATAATACAACAACAATAAAATTTTAAAAAGAAAAGAAACGAAACTGGCTACAGGAGAATGGATGAGAGGTAAGAGGGATGTAGGGCAGCCATTTAGGTCATTGTGATGCAGGAGAGAGATGATAGAGGCTGTAGTGGGGAGTAGAGAGGAATGGATGGATTCCAGGGCCTACTGGAGGCAGAATCTGCGGGATCTGGTGGGGAAGGGAAAAGAGGGAGAGGAGTTGGGGAGGACTCCTGGGTTCCCGGCTTGGAGATGGCTGCCAGAGAACAATGAAGGCCTCCTTCCCTTTCAGTCCCTCCTGAACACTGACTCATGTGTTTCATGCTTTGTCCTGTCATTGGATCATAGGCTTTTGGAAGCCAAACACCAGGTCTTGCTTTGCCCTGGAAAACACCTGTCCCAGGACCTTCCAGGTAAAAGACACTCACTCGGTGAATAGCTGCTAAATGAATGGTGACTATTGAGGAAACATTTGAATTGATCCTGTCTGTGGCCAGTCATGGTCAGACCCAGCTTTCTCTCCCCTCCACTCCCCACCAGTAACAGGCAGAGCCCAGGGGCAAGGGGCAGAAGTGGCTTGTGGGCACAGTGCCACCTGGAATACTTAAAACATGAATTGCGAGTCAAGTGGCCCCTCTCATACTTAATCGATGGCAGCATATCCTGATCGCTTTCATTATTATTATTTTCTTATGCATGTGTGATCGGGAGATTTATTGTTGAGGCTACAGAGGCAAAATCAATTATTCATGTTATAAATTAGAAAATGATTTATGTCTACAGGAGACGGGGCCTCAGCCAGCCGAGCCCATTACAGATAAGCTTTACTGAAAGGACCAAGATTTATCTGTAAACTTCACAAATTGCAGCTCCCCAATCCAGTCCTGTTCCCAAGCCCTCCCCCAGGGCACCCATCTCTCTTCCTGAGTCATTCTGTCTTTCTCTCTTGTCCACCATCCCCTTGGCTCTTATTTCCTCTCCCTGCTTCCCACTGACTTCTCTTTGTTCTTCTTTCTTGTTTTGCACCTTTGACAAATGCTTACTAGAATCTCTGTTGGGCACAGAGATGCTTGAAGCTTCTAAATAAACTTTCTGATACCTCGCTGGGTATAGCCTGCCCTGTACAGGGAAGAGTTAGGTAACAGAATCCTCTTTATTCAGTTCATCGGCAAACCTGTCCAAAGGATGAAGAACCAATCATATCTCAGAGCAGCTGACTCCTGCCTCTGTTAAAACCATTACTCAGCAGTTGCATTCTGTCTTTCTCTTGGGTTCTTCCTAGGGAACAAGGTGATGAGAAGGAATGTGAGGCTGTGGAAAGCCCAAGGGCTGTGCTGCCAACTTGTGTGACCCTGGACAAGTCATGCTTACTGGACCCCAGTTTCCTCATCTACAAAATGGGTTTCTAGCACCAGCCCTACCTCATGGGATTGTTGAAGGAATAACAAAGAAGCAGGCAGGAGCACCAAGGGTAGTAGTCCCAGCACTGTGCCTGTCACACAGGGAGTATCCACAAGAGGTTAGTTGCATGAGATTAGTTTCATTTGAGTATGTGGACAAAAGATTGCAAGTCGAATATCCTTCTGTCTCTCATTGTATTGTTGAACAGAAAAGCAACTGCCTTGGACTCAAAGAGGAATTGAGCTGGGGTCCTGAGAGTAAGGGAGGAGTACGTTCCAATGACGGCCACTTCCGGTAAAGGCACCACAGGCATAGGGAAAGGCCTCTGTCCCAGGAGGCAGAAAACCCGGGTTCCTGGCTTGCTGCCTCTTATGAGCCTGAGACTAGGGCAAGTCGCATGCCCTCCCTTTCATTTTCTCCTCCTGTCAAAGGAGGATGATAATACTTGTCCTGCCTATGTCATAGGTTTTTGTGTCACATGAAAGGAAGGCTCTACAACTGCTTGGAAAACTCAGAACCTCTCAACAACCTTGACAAAAATCATAACGCCTTACAACGTTCTTATTGGATGATATAGGAGAAAACCTGCAAAAAAGGTTTTTGTTGGTCAGAGGGTAACTGTGGCAGAAATACACTTAAAAAGAATCCGGCTCAAATGAGTGAATGTACCTAGAATGCCTTGAAATAGCCCCAAAGCTCCTAGGGGACCTTTGCACTAGGTTAGGGGTTTGATGGCCCTGCCAACCCACCAATGCCTGAGCCCCTGGCCCAGCCAGACACCTCAATCCAGGGCTGATATGATGGCACAGGGTAGTCTACATCTGATTTTATGCAGCAGCAGGAAATTCTGACCCCAGAAAACATCACCTTCTGAGAACTGACAACATGCCAGATGTAGGGGATTCCAGCTAACAGTGTACCAGCCTCAGCAGCTGCCCCCAGTAGAGGAGAAAAACATGAAACACACACCAGTTGCAAACTGTAAGAAGATCCAATGAAAGAGAGGTACAGGGAGCTATGAGATCCAGGCTAGGGGCCCAGTTACATAATGGGGAGCCAGGCAGGCATCCCATGAAGATCTGGGACTAGGCCAAGACTCTGAAGACCAAAGGACAAGTAGGGGCAATGAGGGGAAGGGGACAGGTGGGGAGAGACTGTGTGAATCCCCCACAGGGAAGGGCACAAGGAGCTAAAGGAAGGACACAGGCCAGTGTGGCTGGAGTGTAATGAGTGATGAGGCAGGGGAAGGGGGTGGGGCAGGGAGGCGACCTGGGTCAACTGTTGGAGAGAATCCCAAACTGCTTCCAGCTCCCCGGCTGAGAACTGGCCTGCTTTTGAGTGATTGTCTAACTGGAGCCCAGGAGCGTGATGGCCTGGGATACTCAGCATCCTCTTGTAGCATCCAAGGGGCTGGAATCCTAAAATCTGTTGACTCTTCTTTAAGGGCTCTCAGGTTGAAAGTTGAGGCCCTCTTCCTACTCCCTGGAAGATCACGAAAGGCCAGGCCCCAGGCCCCCTGAAGAGGCTTCCCAAAGTCCACTTAGGGAAGCACTGTTTCCCCAAGTCTATGAGCACCTGCCCTCCCATGTCCTGAGGGCCAAAACTAATTTTTCTCACTTTCTATAGCTCTTTCTATAAGCCCTGACACCTGGTCTTTCCATGGATGAGAACCCCATGAACATATCCTCTATGTCCCATGAGACAGCCCCTGCATCCCCTGCCCAGTGCCCCAGAGCCAGCTTCGAGGGCCAGTTGGGGTATAGGAGTCTTTTGCTGCCTCGCCTACTGCTGAGCAAGAAGCCTCAGACTCGGCTCCAGTGATCTTCTCACTGAACGAAACCACTAGACTCAACTCACTTTTTTCATCAGCTTCTCCAAGGACTGATGCCAACTGCTTCCTTGAACTGTCAGTTATTTCCCTCAGAAATTTCCCCTACCTTAAAGTCCAGATTAGATGCTCACATTCCCCACCTCTGAATCCCAATGGATACCCACTGGCCATGCCTTAGTGAGGCTCAAAGCCATTGCCATGGCAGAGAAGAGAGCCTTGAAGTGGGACCCCAAGTTCCTAGCACGCCTCCAGCCCCGTCTGCCCTCCAGCTGTACAAAACCACTTGCCATGCACCGTCCCGCTTTCACGCCTTTCAGACCCCAACCTCACAAGCCCCACTTGTGCCTCATGGCTCAGGTCAAACACTGTCCCCAGGAGACTTCTGCAGGGATGGGGAACACGCAGTGTAATGGATAGAGCCCAGGGCTTGAAGGGTGGCTTCTCTACTTATTCGCTGTGTGGCCTCACTTAAGACATAAACTTATTAAGCCTCTGTCTCTCCATACCTAAAATGCAGAGCCCTGGCTGGTGGCACAGTGGATAAGGCACCGGCCTGCGAATCTGAAGGTCACTGGTTCGATTCCCAGCCAGGGCTACATAACCAGGTTGCAAGCCAGGTCTCCAGCCAGCTCTGTAGCTGGAGGCAGGTGAAAGGCAACCATACATTGATGCTTCTTTCCCTCTCTGCCTCTCTCCCTTCCCCTCTCTCTAAAAATAATAAAATCTTTTTAAAAAGATTAAAAATAATAATAAGATACAGATAGCACCATTTCCCTCCAAGGTAACAATGGAGTCTACACATTCAGGTAAGAGCTAGAGCTTGGGGTTCAAACCTGGCTAAGGAAAGAGAGGAAGGCTTGAATCCAGGCTGAGGGATGGAGAGAAGCAACTCCTCCCAAAGCTGCTTCTTGGAATAGGGCCTCCTTACAAAGGTGGATATGAGATGTCTGTGAAAACTGCAGCTTTAGTGTTAGACTGCTGTACGTATCACAGCTATCGTCATCTCTGGGTTACCAGGGAAGGAAGTCAGAGCTTTGGAGAATGAGGCAGCAGACAGACTCTGACAGGAGCCAGCAGCTGCCCCTGGGACACTAAGCAGCTCAAATCAGATGGGAGCACCAGCTCCCACTGGAGAGGGAAGCACAGGAAGTTGATGAACTAGCTTTGGCAACACTTGGTTTCCTTGTCCTGCCAATAGTCACCAGGGTTGAAAAAAATGGAACTGACTCCCTCCTTTGCCCTTGTCCTTGGGTATTCTATGTGTCTGAGCAGTCCTTTTTCTGCCAAATTACTTTTGCTCCACTCCCTCTGAAAAGCTGGTAGTGAAATGACCCCACTATGGAGGTAATACAGCTACGCCGACTGCATGATGGGGGTGGATGGTGCTGAAACTCAAGGTGGTTGGACTCGCAGGGGAGGGGAGATGGGTCTGAAGGGAAGGGACCACCTGGTCTTTCATTCCAGGTGAGGCACAACTAGAGGCTTTGTTTAAAGGTTAAAGGGAGTCTGTCTAAAGTGGTGTTTATTTCACTTGACTACCATAAGATCTCACCTATAACAGGAACCTAATGAACAAAACAAATAAATGAGCAAAATAGAATCAGAGGCATGGAAACAAGAACAGACTGACAGAGACCAGAGGGGAGAGGGGAGGGAGATAATGGGGAAAAGAAGGTCTAGTCAAGAAACATGTATAAAGGACTCATGGACATGGACAGCAGGGTGGGATTGACTGTGGGAGTGGGGGAGAGGAGGAGAGGGGTATGGGAGAGCAATGGGGGAAAATTACGACAAATGTAATAGAACAATAAAAAAAGTAAAACACAATATAAGGTGTTGTTTATTAGCGCAGATTCAGAATCAGGGAAGCCTGGAATGGGATGGAATACGGATTCTGCCACTTGGTAGCTATGTCACCTTGCGAACGTTATGTAACCTCTCTGAACCTCAGTGTGCTATTCTGAAAAATGGCAGAAACCATATCTACCTTACTGAGTTGTTGTAAGGATTAAAGTTTCTTGTTTAACTTAATGCCTGATGCTATTATAACTGTTCGATAAGAAGTAGCTATTATTATTATTATTATTATCATTATTAAGCCTCCCAGCTGAACCTGGCAGCTTTCTCTCAGAATGTTGAGAGAAAGCCAGGAATTAAATTAAAGCACACCAAGACAAAGAAGGTAAAATTGACCTCAGGAAGATAATTATGGCTGAGAAGAATATAGGCCTGTGTAGGGAGGAGACTTGATCAAGAACTTGAGAGCCCTACCCAAAACCTCATTTGATAGGTATTCATTGGAGGGTGGGGCACAACAAAAGAGTAGCCAGTAAGATTTATGCCTATTCAGGATGCAGGTAGGTTCTGAGGTACAAGCCAGATGGATGTAACTGTAACTGAACTTGGGTTTTTCCTCTTTAAAAGGATCTCTAAGCCTCTATGCAGAAAATTGTTTAGTATAAATGCAATACATTCTGAATAAATGTTTGTTGAAAGGCAGGGAGGTGTTGGGAGGTGGTAAGAGGAAAAGAAAGGAGGAGAGGCAAAAAGAGGAAGGCGGACTCCAAGGGAGACGGCAGTGGGAGCAGAATGGGGGTCTGAGCTCACACCTGTTCCCTGTCTGCGATACCTGCTAGGTAAGCAGTCTGCATCTGGTCAGCTGCTCACTTTTGTGTGTGCTATAGTCTGCTCACTCCCCACGCTGCTCAGAGGCCTCCAGCTGGTCCACAACCCCACCCTGCAGATCCTGGCAAGCCTAGGCTCCCTTACCTCTAGCCCCAGGCTCAGGCCAGACAGCACAGGTAGGAGCTAGGAACTCCCATGCCGTTTACCACCTCCCTCCTCCTCTGACCCCGCAGATCTTTTCAGCTGCCAACCCAGCTCCTCTCCTTGCTTCACTGACCAAGCAGCTCATCGGTGCATGGTCCCTCAGGCTCCAGAGCCTTCCACGCCTTTGCGGCATTGGCCTGTCTCGCCCTTCCTAAAGAGCAGCATTGAATGAAACCTCCCACATCCCCCTGCCGACTTGAAACAGCCTCTTCCCTTTGCCTCCCTGTTACTGACTCTCCCCTACTCCCTTACTAAAGCAGCTTCCTTCAGCCTTTGGATGGTGGTCCTGCTTAGTTTTGAATTAAATCAATGTGACTGGTTCTATCCAGGTCATATTAAGAGAGACCCCTCTCCCACAGAGCCACCTCCAAATTTAATAATCTAGCACATACCATGCCACTCTCCACCATTCTCCTTCTGCCAATGTATACAGATGATGCTTTTATTAGTCCTTTCATTTACCTTCTCTCTTACAATACTGATTGCACATAAGGTTCAGCTCAAACGCCACCTCCTCCATGAAGTCTTCCCAGAGCTCAGTCATCAGAATCAATCACCAGCACTTTGCGTACAACAATGCTTTCAGCACAAGTCACAGGCTGCCTACGTTAGATTAGTCGTATGTTTGCCTCTTCACCCCACCTCTACTCAAATTTCACAAACAAGAACCCTCCTTTATTCATCTCTGCATCCTTGACACCTAGCTTGGGTACTCAATAATGTTGACTAAATGGCAGCCTCTATGGCCTCACTGGTTTACCAGGCACTCAGCTCCCTAAAAGATGTTGTTAAGAAGGACATTACTTTAGGTTCACAATCCTCCAAGGATGGAGCCGTGAGCTGGCAATTTTCCCTCTCTGCCCCGTGGCCTCCAAGCACACAGAGAACAGCCCCTATGTGTGCAATTCCCATCTGTTTTGCACTGCCATATTGTGATGGTCTTCTATAGTGTTGCTGATTTCTACTAAAACCTCAACATCGTTTTCATCCATATGCATCTGTAACTACTGAGTACTTCCCCCTCCACACACATCTTTTCACTTATATAGTTTACTTTTCCTCTTTGGAGAATAAGAGACACATAGTTTTGACCTATTTTCCAGTATAATTACCTAAAATAATCAAATTTGGGCCAGAATTCACCATTGTTTTTTTCCTCAGTTTCCATTTTCCTTGGTGGTGGTACCCTTGGGTTAAAAATCTCAGGCACTTTTGCCTCTTTAGACTTGCTCCTTTCTCATAGCCAAGGAGTCCATTCATTCCTGGAAATGTTTCTGAGTTCATCCTTCCCTTCTCATTTTCAGAGTTGTCATTGTCATAATCAAAACCTCAACACCTCATACCTTAAGAACAGCCTGTATGGAATACTAGCGCACAAAACATTAGAAATCATGGTCGAAGCCCCTTGTTTTAGAGGTTGGGGCACTGAGGCTCAAATGTGAACTAACTGCCCTGTGTCATGTTGAGAGACAGTGAACACCCCAGGAGGGCAAGGCCCCCATCTGCCATATCAACTCTGTACCCTCAGCACCTGGCAAAGTGGCACTTAGCATCCTATTTAATTGGTATCAGGCTGGACTGACAGAACCAGATCCAGAGCTGGGTCTTCTGCCTCCTGGCCCAGGGGTCTTTCACTCTGCCAGTGAAATGGCCACCTGGCTCATTCCCAGCTACCCGTCGACCCCTTGTGACTTAAACTGAGCTTCTACAGCCAACAAGTGCTTCCTCTAACTGGCTGTTCTGCTTCTGAACTTAACAGAGGTCTTTCTTTATTGCCTTATAATGAAACATGCTATCCCTCCATTCTCAAATTGTAGGGACATTCGTTTTTCTCTTTCAGAAAAAAATCTAATAAAGTATATTGTTGAGGGTGATAGAAGAGAATGGGCTTTAACCTCCAAAATTCATGGAAATCCGGAGCTGATGTCAGCAGGGTTGGTTTCATCTGAGGCCCCTATCCCTGGCTTAAATATAGCCATCTTCTTCATGTGTCTTCACATGGTCTTTCTCATGTTTATCTATGTATTTAGTGCCTCTTCTTATAAGGGTACCAGTCAGTTGGATTAGAGCCCACTCTAATGACCTTATTTTAACATAGTTACCCTTTTAAAGGTATTGTCAATAAAAACAGTCATATTGTGGAGAAGTGGGGATTAGGACTTCAACATATGAATTTGGGTGGGTGAGGGTACCAGAATTTATCTCACAGTACCCTCTCAGAGGACAGGGTCCAGAGTCATATGGACACAGGATAAAGGCTGCAGAGGACCTACCTGGCTTCTCCTTGACATGTGTCCAAGGGCAGGCTAATAAATGCTGGCTGGTACAGAGGTGTCCAGTTAAAGAGCTTTTAGAGAGTGCTGCTTCTGAAGCTGTGGCTGCAGCAAACCAGTTCTGAGCACACAGTGTCTTCATCACTGTCCTAGGAAAGGCAAACCCAGACTGGATGGGGATATCCAAAAGTCTACTTGGGCAGAATTGAGGTATGGGACTCAGCTTGCTGTCCCATTGACAAATGAGCTGAGGGATTCCAGGTAGCAGAGAACTCCCTACAATGAGGGTGGGAAGCCAGAAAAGCAACTCGCGCAGTGGGACCAAGATGGTGGGAAGTAGGGGAAGGCAACAGAGCCAAAGGGAAAGGAACAGAGGCCTGGTGATAGGCTGATTGTGCCAATGGCTCCAGTTAATAACGCTGCTGAATTACACCCTCTACCCTGTAATTTGCAGTCCTGCCCACTCTGATTCTAGACTCAACCATGTAATTTGATTTGGCCAAGAAAATGTTTGCAAACATATTTGCAAGCAGAAACTTTCAAGGTACTTGTGTGTTTCTGTTCCTTATACGATGGGGTTGCTGGCCATGCACTTGTGCCATGCCATGAGAATGTGTATGGGTGAGCCTGCTTGACACTTCACAGAGAGCTGAGTCAGCTCCTACATCCCACTCACCCAGACCATCCAGTGGCAGCCATCCTAGACCAGACAACAGCAAATCAACCACCCCTCAAATCCAGCCATAGGATAATAGGGAAATCTTCCAGCTGAGCTCAGCCTCAATCATCAACCCACAGCAAGCTAAATAAATGCATATTGTTTTAAGCCTCTGAATATTGGGGTACTTTGTTCAACAGTATTATTGTGTGTGGGGGGGGGGGGGGGACCTGATTCAAGAGACAAAGCAAGATAGGCAGCATCCAAGCACCAGACAGAAGTCAATGATCCGGAGACCACAGGTCTGAGGGAGTCTAACAACTGGAAATCCTAAAAAACCAGGCTGGCAGAAGACTGGATGTTAGCAACAGCTGACTTGAACCCTAATGTCAAGACAACTTCCCCCTTTTCCTATCACCTGGATTCTCTCCAAATCCTGCCCTTCTCCCTGCCTTCAGTCAAGGTTATCTGTACATTTTCCTAATGCTCATACTGGATTTTATATGTCATGGTTTATCCACTGCTGTCTCTCCCCTTTTCTCCATCTTCCAAAAGTACCAGAAAGGCACAATGAACTGAGAGCCAGGAAGTCTGGCTCTTCTAATACTGAGTGACCTTGGACAGCTCATTCCCTATGCTGATACTCAGTTTTATCGCCTGTTAAATGAGGGGTGAAGCCAGGTGACATCTCACATCCCTTCAGCTTTGATGTTCTAGGATTCCCTGTCACTGGTGATCCCAGGTCTTTAGTTCCTTGCAGGTGCCTTCCCTTTACTTTCTACCCTCCAGCTGTTTTCCTTGTCTTCCAGCCTATATGCAGTTTGTTCCAGCTACCTGGAACAAATAAAGCATTAAAAACCTATGCATTTCTGGTGTCATCTATTATCAGCTTTCTCTCATCATCTATTAGGAAGAAACATTCCCCCTTATCTTCCCCTTGTTCCTAGTGTATTTTAAAGAATGTTTTTCTATTTCCTTTTATGTGTTTTGCACGGTGCACCTCATTTCTTTTTTTGATTTTTCTCTTCTCACACCTATAAATTCTGGCTATTTCTTTGTTCTCTTCTTGGGCAATTGGGCCAAGCTTCCTGTTTTTGCCTTTCCTACTGGCAGATCTGTTCTCTCTGTAGCTTTTTGTATGGCCAATGAGATTTCTCCCCATCATTTACCAACCTTGATCGTGTATGTGTGTGTGTGGTTTTTTTCCATAGGCCTTTAATTAATTCTGTATGCTGGAGAGCTTGTTGATAGTGATAGCTCTGCAACTTAACTGAATGACCTTGAGGAGGTCACTTAGCATCTCGCAGCCTCAGTTTCCTCACCTGTAAAACAGGGGAGTACCACCTGCCTCACTACCAGGCTCTGAGAAGGAGATGATAATATAGTCTTTGGTAAGCTGCAGAGAACTGCATAAAGAGAGGGCTGACTTTTTTTGTAAATAGGCTTGATCTTCTGCCTTAAAAAGTGAACTCTTCTGGTAAAACTAACAATGAAAACTTCTTTTTTTCTGGAAAAGCCCACTGAGGAGGGCTGACTACCTTTCTTGGGCCTATGTCCCATAGCCTCTCCACTTCTGTCTCAGAAGATAAAACCAGAGTACTGAACATTGTTATTTGTCCACTCTGACTCCCCAACACTTTTCTTCTAGTTCTTTGGAAATGTCCTCCCTCACTTCATGTGATACCATGTGAACCATCATTTCTATGCCATGTATGCCCTCTCTCCCAACCAGGGGAACCATGAGACTCAGGCTGATCTATCAGAGTAGGTGCACATGACCTAAGCAGGGCCAATTAGAATGCTATCTATGACTGATATGTGGAAATTGGGAGAGAGAGAAGGCACTTTTCTCCTGGCAGTTCAAATCAGAGGCTGTGTGACTCTGGGATTCCTGGCAGACATCTTATCATCATATAGTGAGAGCCTTCCTCCAGAATAAAGTAAACAGAGAATGTGTGAAGGAAGGGACAGAATCATGATGGCATCATGTGATAACACATCCCTCTTTTTCTTCTCCCCTCCAAGATTCAGCATACCTGAAGCTGCATTTTTATCTAGACTTTCTATTCTTGAAAGCTAATTATATACTTTTTTATAGAAACATTTTATTTTATTTTTTTAAATTTTATTCATTATTTTTAGAGAGAAGGACAGGGAGGGAGGAAGAAAGGGAGAGAAACATCAATGTATGGTTGCCTTTCATCTGCCTCCAGCTACAGACCTGGCTGGAGACCTGGTTTGCAACCTGGTTATGTGCCCTGACTGGGAATCCAACCAGTGACCTTTGGGCTCATTCACAGGCTAGCACCTATCTACTGAGCCACCAGCCAGGGATATATACTTTTTTTTTTTTATTAGGCCTATTTAAGTTGGAGAAATTATCATTCTACTCAAATGTCTCTGCCTAATACACCTCAAATAGTTCTGGAGACTCTGCCCCTCTAACCACCAGCTGATGCTGTCCCCAGGTCTAAGCCTGAAGCACTTTGAGGAAGGAGAAGAAGGAGAAGGAGAAGAAGGAGAAGGAGAAGGAGAGGAAGAGGAAGAGGAAGAGGAAGAGGAAGAGGAAGAGGAAGAGGAAGAGGAAGAAGAAGAAGAAGAAGAAGAAGAAGAAGAAGAAGAAGAGCTGGTCTTTGCCCCTACAAGCACACATAAGATGTGTGCAAACTAAAATATTTATTCCTCCTATGGTGAGCTTATGGGGGGAGTCATGCAGATTTAGAAAGACCCCAGGCTTTGGAGGGAAACAAACATGGACCTTGGTCCTGTTCCACTTGTAAGTTATATGATTTCAGGCCCATATATTCTTCGGGTTTTTGTCTTATGGAACTACTTAGAAAAAATGTATGTACAGAGCCTGCTTTATAGTAGACACTAACTAACTAGTACTGAGTATGAAAAGTTTCCTATAATTCCTGAGTTCAACTTTCTAAACTGAAATTGTCTTTCTTTTATGTTTCCTATTGCTCTTGGAAATCTATGTTGTTATAGTTTTTGATCATTTTCTCCAAGGTTATTTTCAATCTTAAAATATTCAAAGGCTTCTTCTTCCCTACTTTACCTGAATATTGCCTATGTGTAATAGGCCCTCAGTGACTGTGGGATGAATAAGTAGGTGAACACTGAATTGGAAAGTGCACTCACCTCATTATAGTTCTACCTTCAGCACCATGGAGCTGTCCATGGGACTCACTGGAACCAGGAAGTCAAGTCAGAATTTAGAAGTTAAATATGGATTGTCTAGCAGACTTCTTTAACTATTTCAAGTGTGTTAATTGGCCTCTCCAATCCAGAAGTAGGCTCCTTTGTAAGAGAAAACTTTTCATATTCTGGGTTTCTTTTTCTTATTCTTCCAACAAAACTTTATGCGGATTCCTGTGGTAGGGAGGTATCTATTGTTCTCAAAGAGCCTCTGGACTCCCAAAAGTAAATGTACAAAACAAAAACAAAAACAAACAAACAAAAAAAACTCTCCTCTACACGTTTCTAGACAACATGATGTGTTTGTTCCATGGAGGTAAAAACAGAATGGCATTATACTAAAGGTGGGAAAAACATTAGAAATCATTAACTATCACTCTGCACCCTATTGCACCTTCCCAACCAGATTTGATTTATAAATGCAGAAACTGTTGGCTCAAGGATTTTCCAAGGCCATACTTCTAGTTTTTTATGTTTTTTAAAACAAGTTCTATATAGTCAAGTATTAAAAGCTTTTCATTTAATATTCTTTATACTTTTCCCTCTGGTCAAAAGCCATATGGCACTCCTTGTCATGGGTCCACATTGGTCTTTTTTGTTTTTTTTCCTTGTCTTCTCCAGGAGACCACCTGTACTTTGTATTTGAGGCCATACCACTGATATTTCCCTTTTTAATGTATTTATTTCTCTCAGGTTGGTCTGGCTGCAGAGTTGGCCACAAATTTCAGCCATACAAAATAACATCATGGTTACCAGTACCAGGAACCCCTAGGAGGAAGGATGTTTTACAGATCACTTCTGCAAAGTCAGGATCCCCCTGCAAGAGCATCTTGCCTTCCTCTGCATCACTTTGGGTATAGAATAATTCACCATGTTCCACTCCTTTTTACATAGAGGAGAAAAGCACATCTATCCCCTTAAAGTTTATGTCATCTACTGGTGGGGAGGGGTGTTATTCAGCCATGAGACATATGTCTGACTCTTAAAAAGGCAGATAAGAATCACCTGGTAAGGTCAGAAAAATGAAGACCTAGGTAAGATCTTTAGGACCCTTTCAGACTGCCCCCTATACATTGAAATCACCCGTTATTCTCTCATTCCATCACCATTTTATATGGTATGCCCTTTTATATGGCTATATTACCTCCACTTTCACTACCCATCTCTGGAAGATGCCCTCTGAAGGAGAGCCAAGCTTGGAGTAGAAGAGAGCAGAGAAGCAAACACACATGTGTATGTTCGCTAGTTTATTGCTGGCTGACTCCTTGATCAGACTATAAACTCCATGAAAATATAAACCAAGTTGATTTTATTCACATTGTTTACCCAACACCTGACACACAGAAATTATTCAATAAATACTTGTTGAACAAAGAAATAAATGAAAAACAAAGAAATTAGAGGTGAGCAGAAGAGAGACACCTCCCTGCACACATCTTTCTGTCTTGTAGCTAATGGAATGGGACAGAGGAGAGGGCAGCCTATCCTCAGAGACTTGTCCAAAGGGCTCTCTTGCTCCCTCCCCTCACTCAAGGACCAGGGTTGCTTTCTGTGACTTCTGATCCAAGGCTGACATTAGTCTTCAAGGGAAGACACAAGAGGCAGCTGACTCTCCCTCTTTATCCTTGTCCAATCATCTGTAACTTTGACAGATGGCAGCCAGGGAGGGCAGCTTGTGAAAAGAGGCAGAGGCAATGAAAAGACCAAGGCAGAGAGAAAGGAGCTACTTTGGGGTTTTAAATTCAGGTCATTTCTGAGCCTTTCTTTGGTCTTCCAACAAAGCTGAGCTTTCTCTTCAGCCTGATGCAGAGGACTCTGGGGACATGGGTGTTCTGGCCAGCTTGTAGCGATCTATGTGTAAAGCATTACAGACAAGATTCTTAATGAAGAGCCGAGGATGATAGAATTCATCTCACCTTCTTTAGAAATGCTCAGAGTTGCCATAGACTCTGTATGTCTTGGCTTGATCACCTAGGCCTCTATTATTTAACCTTCAAATGACTTTACCAACATCATGGTCCATTCCATTCCCTCTATGCCTCATGGCATTCCCTTTATGCCTCCCACCATGATTTTTCAGAGAATTTGATTAGTAACTTTCAGAATTCATACAGAGGGGTCACTATGCAAGAATAGCCATAACTATTTTGAAAAAGAACAAAGAGAGGAATTTGTCCTATCAGGTGTCAAGTCATATTATAAACCTGTATAAATTTAAATAATGTGGTACTGGCTCAGGTACAGAGAAAGAAGACAATGAGACAAAACAGAATCCAGTAACAAACCCAAATATTTAAGAAAATCTGGCATAAGAAAGTTGTTATTTTTAATTAGTGAGGGAAAATTGATAATTCATTATATGACATTGAAACAATTAATCATCCATATGGGAAAAAAATGAAGTCAGATCCCTACCTCACACCACATGAAATATATTTCAAATAGTTACAACTCTCAAACACCCTCTATTTTATTGCTTACATTTCTTTAAACATGTACTTCCATATCTATCTGCTTTTATTTATATCATTCCCTCTGTCTAGAATAGTGATTTTCAACTGATGTGCTGTAAGAATTTTTGAAACATAATACCTGCCTATTTAGTCAGCAGCACTGACCTCCATTCCTTTAGATTTTCAAATAAAATAATGACAACAGCCCATACAACAATAACCATCCAGTGAATGACTCAAAATCATACCTGTTTTTCTGTCAGATCAGCAAGAGATATATATTTTTGGTGTGCCACAGAATTTTAGTAATTATTTTATGTGTGCCAAGAGATGAAAAAAGGTTGAAAATCACTGGTCTGGAATAGTACCAGTCCTATCTCTGCTTCCCTTCTCATCTAAACAACATTCCTCTTAAGGCCCAGGCTAAATTCAGCTCCATGGGAAGCTTTCCCTGTTTTCCCTATTGGGTCACAAGCTCCTCAAGGGCAGAAGCTATATCATACTTCTATATACTTATCTTCAAAATCTAGATAAGCCCCCTGTAAGAATAAGAAGCTCTGAGAATATATGTAAATGGCAATGATTATGGTGATGATGGTGGTGCTAGTGGTGATGAAGAAAAAATTTAAGTGGTGATGAAGAAGTTTAACTTAATGTTTTGGTAAATAGAATAGATGACTCATGATTTGCAAACAAAATAATCTTCACCAAACTCCCTAATTAGATTGAAAGCCAGAGATCCAAGTTCAGTTCCTTTGCTGACATCTGTCTACTAATTCCTAATTTGGAAATCAAAACTTAAAATGATGCTTGCAACCAAGGCTATCCAAGAACTTGGGTGGCCTATATTCAAGAAGGTTAAAATGACACTATTTGGGAATAAGTAGTATAATCATAGAAATCAAAAAAAAAAAAAATTTTAAACCTCACCACTAACCAATTAATTAAGAAGCATTTATTGAGCTTTCTCTGTGAGCCAGAATCTACAAAAGATACAATACAAAGGGCTAAATTCAAAGTAGTCAATTATAAAGGATATATAGCAGTATATGCCATATTCTGATTCTGATAAACAACTTGGGTTTGGAATCAGAAATATGTGGATCTAAATCCTGACACTGTCACTATCTATTTGGGCCTGAGTGAATTATTTTACCTCTCTAAGCCTATGTTTTCTCATCTATAAAATGGAAATAAGTCTTTTATAAGGTTACCATGAGAATCAAATGGAATGTATGCAAAGCATTTTGCACTTAGGATAGTGACAGACATGTAAGAAACACTCAATATACATTACCAATATTTTTTTGTTGTTGTTCTGGAACAGTTTTCAATCTGTGGACAATAGATCCTAATGAAGCCCCAGATTTATTATAGAGGAACTCCAAGTCTACATGACAACTAAGTAAAATCTATACAATGAATAAATAATATGCATCTTACACATACATATATCTCACTATTTTTCACATGGCTATAAGTGCTGCTATAATGAAAAAAACCAATATTGTTCACTTTATCACTTGATATCTTCCCCACGTATAAGCAACAACAAAAAAAGATTAGTCCAAAGACAGCGAGAAGGCTTCCTTTTCCTTGGGAACTCAGAAACGTGCATAAGTGGTAGGCAAAGGATTCTAAAAGACCATTCTCTGCACAATAGTCTTGAGAGAAAAGTTCTAAAGTTGGGGATCTGAGCTGGAGGTTGTGCATTCCTCTTACTACCTTTCCTTCCATCTGCAATTGCTCAAAGATTGGTACCAAATGACCAGTGTCCTGCCTGATACCAGCATCCAGCTCAGGGTGGCTACACCACAGCTAATCCTCCAATTTTTCATAACCATCCCTCCAGAAAAGAAGAAGGGTCCCAAGCAGAAGTGGGTCCACCCGGGGAGGGTGCTGGTGAAGAGAGGCCCAAAGCAAGGTGAAGGGGCTATTTCTTAACAGAGCATAAGGGGTTTGGGATTGTGAAAGGCAACATTAAGATTGATTTCCCTGCAAAGTGCCTTTTTTGTAAATGCTATCTTTGGGCGTTTAAATAGATAATCTTTATTTTCAGGAACTTTTCTGAGGAAATTGAACTTGAATCTTTTAAATGCTGAAGTTTCATTTATTGAAAACTGTTGATCTCTGGTGACCCAATATTTTGGCCTCCTCTAAAGTTATTGCCAACTTTAGACTTCCCAACTAAAAAATTCAGGTATGTACTAAAAGGTGTATCTGAAAGGGTATGTGTAAGTAGCAGGAGTCAGCTCAAAGAGACTGTAAGCATCTCACTGGGCAAGACCCAGACACAGAAGCCAAGTATTTAGCCTTCCCAGGAGAGAGAGAGAGAGAGAGAGAGAGAGAGAGAGAGAGAGAGAGAGAGAGAGAGAGAGGGAGGGATGGAGGGAGGGAGGGAGGGAGGGAGAGAGAGAGAGAGATTTGTTTTTTCAGCTTCCAGAATCACAAAATCAACAAGCCACTAAAGCTCAAAGAGAGAAGACTTCCTCAAGGTTAAGGAATGATGGTCTAGAAGAGCTGGAATTAGAATTCAAACCTCCAAGTTCACAATGACACCTTCTGAATATACCACATAGCCCTTTCCCACAATGGCAACATGGAAGGGAAACCAAGAGGCCAGGAAGCCCAAGAGCTGAAGAGAGGGAAAAACTACACCGACTCACCTTCTGCCATGCAACTTTGGAATGGTTCCAGAGTAAAGACTTGATGGAGCCCCAGGATGGAGAAGGAAAAAGACTGAACAAAATTTCCTATGCAGCATGGTTAGGAATTCTACAGAGAACAGTCATTGATTGCCAGTCCTTGTTCTATCACCCTCAGAAACACTGGAGACTGGGTTTTGCTCAGCATTCAACTTACCTCAGACATGGAGACACTTTCCCCTGCCTCTGTTCTCTTTCCCCTGCTCTGCCTCAGAGATAGAGACTTGAGAACAGATTCAAAAAGTCTGTTGATGGAACAGTAAGTAGCTCCAAGGTCAGTAGTTGGATACCAGGTGTGCCAAGCTTACTTGAAATGTAACATGGTCCATTACAGTGTAATCTACTAGTTTAACAACCCCCAAGAATATAATTCTGATCCAGTAGTTCCACCACAAGTTGGGGGCAGGTCTCCTATTCCCGTGATTGAAGTCACACGCATATTCTTGATCTGCAGTAGCCAAAGGAATACAATGCTTTGATTGGCTAAGCCTAGGTCACATGCCCACTGAAATTTCATGGACAAAGACTAGAAGAAGGATGGTTCCCCAAAGGAAGAGCAGGATCCTGTGTCTAGAAAGAAATGTGGGGTGGGCAAAACCAACAAGTACCCACTCCACAACCAGACCATACCTTCTTAACTACTCTCCCAGCTGATCCAGGCCATCAGCTGGCTGGCTTTACACCTAAAATGACTGAAGTATTACTGTGCACCATTGTGTTAATGTTACCCCTTTCTCAACACATATTTGGGTACTTGCTCTTTAATGAAAGGCCCAATATTACAGCTTCCTTCAGTGACCAATGGTGGAAAATTACAACTCCCAAAGCCAACAGAGGTGGGAGAATTCTGAAAGAGAATAGCTTTTGAGGTGCCTCTCAAATGTCATACTCCATCGGCAGCTCCTTCTCTTATCTCCAAAGAGCTGACCCTATGCAATGCCACACTTTACTTACAGGTATTTTCATTTCATCCTTTCAAGGTAAATACAGCTGTTTGTACCATAAAGAATCAGGTATTTCAGCTCAGCGTGTTTGTGTATTTGTGTGCATGCCTGAGTCTTATTTCAAGCACACACAGCCCAGCTTGAATCATTAAAAGACTATATCACTTGCAAATGTACAAATGTACCCTCTCCGCCTTCCAGCTACCTTCGCCCACCCTTGAGAGTTTGAAAGCATTTTTGCTGGGATTAAAGGACTGCCACCGCTCTTTCTAGACTGCCTGAAACAGGGTTAAACTTTGCACCATGTTGAAAGAAAACCAATAGCTTAACTAACTAAGCTATTTGGCCTCCATCAATTGTCCCAACTGCCACAACATTGGCAATGTCCCACCAAGAAATGACTCAACATTGTCAAGAATTCAAGAGCAGCTTTAAGAGAGAGAGAGAGAGAGGTTTATCTGCCAGACAAAAATGATTCACTCAAACTAGAAAATACTGTGATGACAATGAAAGTCAATGGGCTAAAGGCAAGGTGTTTGCGAGGTCATGCTGTCCCCCAACCCTGAATTAGGGTTCCCTGATACTTTCAATAACCAGGGGCCAACTGAATCTTTGGAGTCCAGGCCTGCAACCTGGGTTCCTTCTCTGGGGATTATGTAAAACTGGGCCATAACATTGAAAACTCTCAGATTTGCAAATGAGACAGATCTAAGTTTAAGTCTTGGCTCTAAGCCCTGGCTGGTAGCACAGTGGTTAAGGCACCGGCCTGCAAACCCAAAGGTCGCAGGTTCGATTCCCCAGCCAGGGCACATAACCAGGTTGCAAACCAGGTCTCCAGTCAGGTATGTGGCTGAAGGCAGGTGAAACGCAGCCATACACTGATGTCTCTCTCCCTCTCTGCCTCTCTCCCTTCCCCTCTTTCTAAAAAATAATGAAATAAAATCTTAAAAAAAAAAAAAAAGTCTTGGCTCTACAACTTATTTGCTCTGTGACTGTGGGCAAGCCTTGGTCTTCATATTTGTAAAATATGGATGACAATACCAACCTTTTAGTTGGCTCTGTTCACAGAGCTCTAATTATTTATGTCATGTAATGGTGTATGCAAAGTAATTGCCCATAGGAAATAGTAGTTATTAGTAATCATGGGAGCCTAGAAATCCTAAAACCTTACCATTATTTGGAGGTAAGAGAAGGAGGGAGCATGAGAAACAACTCCAAAAGACCTGGAAAAATGGGCTGAGCTTTGAAGTTCTGCATCAGTAAAAGAAATAGTTTGTTGATAAACCATTAGTGAGTGCTGACTTTTGAGTAGAAAAATTCTTCAGACTTAGTTGGGGGTAACTCTCTCAACCTTAAAACCATCAGAACTCTCTCAACCTTAAAACCATCTTAACACTCATATTGTGTTCTCCTCATTTCACCCTTGAGGAAGCTATGGTTCAGAGATGTTAAGCATCTTGTGCGAGGTCACGCAGCTGGTGATAGAGCTGGGACCAGTACATGAGTCTGTCTAATGCCAAACCCCATGCTATTAATCCCTGCACCGTAGCACCTACCTCTCCAGCTCCTAGAAAGGGATGTGAAGCTCTCAAGATCTAAATAAGCAGCCCTTTTCCTGAGAGCCACATAGTTGCTGCAGATACTAAGTTCAAAATTACTCTGAAGAGCGGACACTTGTGCATTTATTCAACAAATATTCATTAAGTGCAAGCACTGTTTGGCTTTGGGCGTACAACACTGAACAATATAGACAAAAATCCCTGTCCTCATGAAACATATTCTAGCAGGGGTGAGAGACAGTAAGCACAATAGATAAGAAAAATAGACAATAGATTAGATAGTGATTACAGCCAAGGGAGAAAATGAAGCAGGGAAGGAGGCTACAGGGTGTCAGACAGAAAGTTGAAATTCTAGATGGGGTAGCCAGGGAAGGCATTGCAGAGAAGGCTATGGTGAAGTAAGCCATGTAGATATTAAGGGGAAGACTAGAGAAAGAGTCAGAGTCCACTGAAGGATAGAATCAGTCTGTGACTTAGCTTCTGGCCTATCATGGCTGCGATGAGGTTGTGCCTGACAGATCACCAATTGTAAGAACAAGATAAACCAAGACTCTCAGTATCAGGCTCTGAAACCTATCACCCAGTTCCCACCAAGGCCCTGCTTCCCATAGGCTGCTGCAACCCATGACAGCACAGTGGGGATGCTTGGCAGGCCCATGCCCTGGAGAAAGTGCACTCCTCAGAGAGCCAACCCTGCTCAAGGATGCCCCTATAGCCTTACTGACCCCTTCTTAGCTCACAGGGAAGTCAAGAAGGCTTTTGGTCAGTCTTCCTTCCTGCACTTGAGGTCAGACTTGCATTGCTCCTTCCAGCCTTATTTAGCTCCCTCCCCATTTTCTTTCATACAGATATTTCCTCCAAGAGAAGTGATGCTTCTTTATCCCATCTTGGCATCTGCTTCTTGGAATATCCAGACTGATGCAGGGTGGGGTGGGTAGGGGGAATGAAAGAAGAAAGAAAACAGAGAAGGTAAAGGGAAAGGAAAAGAAGGGAAGGGAAGGGAAGGGAAAGAGAGGA
The DNA here is from genome assembly GCA_004026585.1 of Noctilio leporinus. Classification (NCBI taxonomy): domain Eukaryota; kingdom Metazoa; phylum Chordata; class Mammalia; order Chiroptera; family Noctilionidae; genus Noctilio; species Noctilio leporinus. The sequence continues at coordinate 65,015 of PVIW01003552.1, forward strand.
GAGGAGAGGAGAGGAGAGGAGAGGAGAGGAGAGAGGAAAGAGGGACCTGGGCTTCCAGCAGGCTATGCTCACTGAACTTATCCTGAGTTATCTTAGTTGAAGGTTCCCTGTTCTGCAGGCTCATCCATTTCTAGGCTTTTGTACTTTCTTTTCCTGATTGACTTTGGTAATTTACTAGTGGAGCTCCTTTCAAGTAAACAACAAAGCTCCAGTGTTATCTCAGCTAACCGAAGGAGGGAAGGTGCTCATCCATATTCTGACACACACACAGCAGAAGTCTTGATGACAGTGGCAAGGGGAGATCAGGGGCCAGATGTGATGGTGGCATCAGCCAGCCCAGTTGGAGGCTGAGTAAGACATTAACACTGGAGGCCATCTGAGGCTAAGAGTGGGGATGAATGAGAAAGGACAGCTGAGAGTACATATCTCACTTCCTACACTCGGTTTCATTGATGTGGTAGTGAGTAGGTTGATGTGTGGATATTCCTGGAGGAAGGAGAGAAGGGCTTGGGGATATGAAAACCCTTCGCAGGGTTCAGCAAGGTCTACCCTAGGATCACTGGCTTCAGTTTCCCTATTGGTTTTGAAGGCAAGTAAGTCATTTCTGGCTGTTCTGCCAGCTCCAATCGATAGCACCAGAATCGTTTCTTTGCCCCATTTGTTTTCAACAGCCTGCCACTGGCGGTCCCCCACGCTGGCTTTCTCCAGTGGCAGCTGTGCTTTGTGTGCTCTCAGGGCTCCCTGTTGGTGCATAGCCTCGGTCCCCAGCCGAGCAGCAATCACAAGTTCAGGCCTTTAATCTCTTGCTCAGAGGGATAAGGCCCTGGTTCGCCTCCGTGAAAAGATTATAGTCACTTCCTGCACAGGCAACAGACAGTCTTCTTTTCCCTTGTTCTGTGTTTGCGCTTGAAAATTGCATCTCTGGGTAGGCAGAACCTTCCTACCCAGACGCTCCTAAAACACTTTGTAAACCTCAGCAGCTGCAGGGAAGGCTAACAAGTAGGCTTCTAGGAGAAGAAACTCATGTTTCATTTTCCCCCTACATCCCCCCACCCCAACACACACTAAGCATTAGGTTTGCTCTTGGGTAATGCCTTGCAATGGCCAGATGTCCCCATCAAATCAGATCACTAGATCACTGGTCCTGCCTTTGCTCACATAATTCCAAGGAGCTATGATTATCCATTTCCCCATCTACCCACATTTCTTCAGCAAATCTTTCTGAGCCCCTACTGTGGTAGGCAGTTAGACAGATATGAGCAGAGAAAAGACAATGGGCCAAGTACAGAAAGTCACCAGGGTGGAAAGCCCAGGGTGCCTAGCAATGGGAAAAACTGGGAAAATAAGGACCTCACCTCCATGGTAACCTTTCCTCTCCTAGCATATCCCTGGTTATGCAGTTTAAGCCTCCTGACCTTTTATATTGCTGATGATGTGGTTTGGACCTTATCCTGACCTTTCTTCCCCTGGCATGTTGCTAGTCATGCAGTAGACCGCCTTAGAGGAGGAACAAGGGCTGAAGAATGGCCTCATGTGACTCCCAGATGGGCTCTTGCATGACTATTCCATTAAGCATCAACTCCTAGGAATGACATCCAGGCCTCATGTTGTGTTTCAGCTTCAGGCCCCAAAAAGCAGACAAGCCATGCCATGGCTGATATGAGGACCAGTTACATTGATTAATGACCCCCTACCTTGGTTCTGATCAATTGGTGGAGACCACAACCCTGAAAGGACACACCTGAAAAGCTGATGGATATTCTATTGGGATCCTCCCCTAAGACCTCCCTCCAGATAAGACGGAGGATCAAGTGTGGCTGTCTCTATTGAGGATGCCCATACCCCTTCCCATAGGCACATTTCCTTGCCTCTCTCCTTCTAAGCTCCAAGGGCCCATCTTTTGCCTCTATAACTTTCTCCTGTTGCTCTCTTTCTCTACCTCTGTGACTTTCTAAATAAATTTTTGCTTGTATTTGAGTCTTGGCTCTGAATTCTTTCTTAACCAGAACTCAAGTTCCAAGATTGCTGAATCAAGGTCTGCTGTGACTCCACACATCTAACAACCAGTGTCATTTTGCCACCAACACTACTATGTGTCTGGCTCTATGGAACACACAAAGCTGTCCCCAGTTACTCTTTAGAAGAACAGAAGAGAGGCCATGTGGATAGCTGATTACCATCACTGAGTTAGCGAAAATGAAATGGTCTCCATGTCCTGGAAAACTGCATGGTGAAGCATATGACCTGGGGAGGCGGTGCTATTTGCTTTGCCACTTACTCTGTTTTCTTATACATGTTGGTTTATAACCAAGTCTAACTATACCAAGCTATGGATTTCAGCCATGGTGCAGACTGGAAGGCCACTGACTCACAGAAAATACTAGCCAATGGAAAAAATGTGACAACAATGGAAACTAAATAAATATATTAAGTGAAGGGTGTAGGTGTAGTTTGCAGGGAATTTAAACTTCTTTGTTCACTGCTATATCCCCAACTCCTGGCACAGTGACTGGCACAATAACTACTTAATGAATATCAAAGAAATTGACAAAGAGTTCATTTTAAAATTAAGATTGAAGGCTATAGTGTGTTATTCATTAAAAACAGAAAATAGACCTTGGTATCCAAGATGGAGGCATAGATAGACATGCTGTACCACCCTCCACAACCAGAAACAGGTACATCTACCTAAAAACTAGAGACATTCAGAAATCCCAGAACACTGAGATGCATGGAAGTCCAACAAACAAAAGATAGAAAAAAGAAATGCTCATCCAGATAGGTAGGAGGGGTGGAACTGGGACAGAGAGGATGTGGTTTGGCAGCACAGCATCTGTAGTGGGATGGCAAATGTGGCCAACCAGTGGAAAGCCCAGTCACAGTAGGGACAATTGCTGAGTATTCCTGGCACTGGACCAGACCTCACAGCTCACAGTTCCAGCACTGGTGGGGAGGAAGGAGGTGGATAAAGCCAAGTTGCTTCTGGCTATGAAAACCGTGGGGGATGGGGTGGAGGAAGAAACTGCCAGTCTCTCAGCAGAGTCCATTTGTTTAGAGGCCCCATGATCCTAGAACATCCACAGACCCACCCACTCTGGGAGCCATGGTCAGGGCAACAATTAGAGATGAACTAATCCCATATGGGAAGCAGAAGTGCCTGGAAAAGGGGTGAGTGCTAAGCAGGCACATTGTTCCTTCTCAGACTCCTCCCGTACATATAGCACCAAAATGTGGTGAAATGGGTCACCTGAACTGAGGAATACCCTAGGCTTTGTGCCTTAAAACATAACAGGTGTGACAGCTTTACCTAAGAAACAGAAGATAATACAGGCACCTGTCAAGATGAGAGGCAGAGAACTATAGCTCAAAACTGGGAAGAAATCAAGGTCCCAGTGGGTGAACTAAGCAATAAAGAAATAGCCAACCTGACAGACAAACAAATAGCTAGCCTAACAGCCACACATTTACAACACTGGTGATAAAGATGCTCACAGACTTGACAGACATTCTTAAATATGGCAAATGCAGAAGGGAATAAGTGAAGGTTAGGCTAAGTGAAACAAAGGAAAATACACATGAACCCAATGGTGAAGGGTAGTAAAATAAGGTTCAACTCAACAATTTGGAACATAAGAAGAAATAAATAGTCAACCAGTGCAGAATGAAATAAGAAATGATGAAAATGAGGAGAGAGTTAAAAACTCTGGGACAACTTTAAATGTGCCAACATCAGAATCACAGGGTGTCAGGAGGAAAAGAAGAAGGCAAGAAATTGAAAATATGTGTGAAAAAACAATGAAGGAAAACTTTCCAAATTTGGTGAAGGAAATAGACATACAAGTCCAGGAAGCACAGAGTCCCAAACAAGCTGGATCCAAAGAGGACCACACCAAGACACATCATAATTAAAATGCCAGAGTTTAAAGATGGAGAATATTAAAAGCAGCAAGAGAAAAGAAAAGAGTTACCTAGAAAGAGGTTCCTATCAGCTGATTTCTCAAACAAAATTTTGCAGGCAAGAAGACTGGCAAAAAGTATTCACAGTGATGGAAAACAAGAACCTATGACCAAGATTACTGTATTCAGCAAAGCTATCATTTAGAATGGAAGGGCAGATAAAGTGTTTCCCAGACGAGATAAAACTAAGGGAGTTCATCATCACCAAGCCCTTATTATATGAAATGTTGAAGGGACTTATTTAAGAAAAAGAGGATCAAAATTAGGAACATTAAAAAGAGAACAAAATCACAACTATCAGCAACAGAACCTAAAAAATAAAAACAAAAACAAACTAAGCAAACAACCACAATAGGAACAGTATGGGGATCATTGGGAGGGTTATCAGCTGGGAGGGGGAAGGGAGTGAAGTGGAGAAATGGTGCAGAGATTAGGAAATATAATTGGTGGGTACAAGATAGACAGGGAGAAGTTAAGAATAATAGAGGAAAGGGTGAAATCGGAGAGTTTATATGCACAACCCATGGACATGAACTAAGGTGGGGTGGGACTGAAGGAGAAAATGGAGGTCTTGGGTGGAGGGGAGCAAAGGGAAAAGAATTTGGGACAACTGTAACATCGTAGTCAATAAAATACCTTAAAAAGTAGAAAATAATGACGAGTGTACTTCTTTTTATGTCTAGAAGTGTCATGGCAGGAGACACAGGAAGGGAAGTCATCAAGATGATGGCTGGGGTGGGGGAGGGTGGACACTGAAATGGGAGGAGCAAAGTGCAACCAGTAATTGGAGAGGGTCCACATTTTCCTATTTCTTCTCTGACCCATCTGGTGTTCCTTGTTCATGGCGAGTGCTCTGTTACCCAAACACTCAGCAAAATCAACCCTCAAAATGACCCAGATTACAAATATTTCAAGCCTCTAAGTCCTCTAGTGCCAAGATTGCCCAGCCTGGAAGATCCATGTGTGCAGCAGAAAGGACAAGGATGGCGTGCAAATTGAATGATCTCATTCGGGCCCCAGAACAGCCCTGCAACGTCCACGTTATCATCCCACTTTATGGATGGGGAAAATTGAGGTTCAGAGGAAAGTGTCCAAGGTCACACAGTTAATAAGCATCAGAACTGCAAGTTTTTCCCAGGTCTGACTTGAAAGCCTGTTCTAGTTTTGCTCTGCTACTACCCATGCAACTCTGGACAAGCCATTTTACATAATTGGGTCTCAGTTTCCCCATCTGAAAAATAAGAATCTAATGGGACACCCACTCAGTACAGTCCCACTTCTAGATTTCCCCCTTTCATTAAGGCACACTCCCACCAGTCCTTGTGCTGCCCAGATACCCAGCATCTCTTAGTAGCTTGGACCTACTCCCAGTAAACAGTGAGCCCAGCAGTGAATGTCACCACTCACCTTCCCTAGTCCAAACCAGGCTCCTAGGTTTACTGCCATTCATCAGTCTCCTCTCCTCCACATCCCCTCCTCTGCTGCAACTATCCCCTCTCCCCATCCTTCAAACCTCAACCAGTCAGGAACCTCTCCCCACCTAGAAGCACACCAGCTCAGAGTGAGTGACATACCTGCGGATAGGGCGAGCCCTCTTCAAAAGCTGGCGCCTTCCTTACTGTTGCCATTACAGTTGTTAGCCAAACAAACAGATGCTCAATTGAATCCGTTGCTACAAACAGTGAGAAGTGAGCAGGGGAGACCATCTTAGAAATGTGACACAGGCCACCCACTCTTTTTTCTTCACTCCTTCTCCCCTATATCTTGTGTTCCAGGACCTAGAGTGTGGACTTCTTAGAGGTACAATGCAGCATCTATGTATGACAGACACTGGTGTTATGTGGCAGGATGGGGTAGAAGACAAATTAGAACAAAGGTGATAAAACTGCAGCAAGTGGCTGCTGGTGACTGGTTGCCAATGTTGGGAGCTGGCCAGGGCACCTGGGCAAATGCACTGGCAAAACAAGGCAGCATCTTGGCATGTCTTCTCATCCTGGGATTTAGGTCCAGTTTTCAGCTGGAGAACAAAATGCCTCCTCTAAACTACTCCAAAGGAAAATTGGGGATGGGGGCCTGGGCCCTAGAGAATCGGGTGGAGAGGTCTGCAGTCACCCATTCTGGCAGACTCATAGAAGGCAGAATCACATCGCCTCCAGGCAGCTGGGACACTTAGAGCTACTCAACCAATAATGATAATGGCAATGCCTTTTATGAGCCAATACTTGGTGTTTACAAAGCCTTCGCATTGGGACTCATTCAATCCACACAATAATTCTGTAACTAAGTAGGGCACGAACAGTTCCCATTTTACAAAGGAGGAAACTGAGGCCAGAGCCAACATAATTCATAAATTCTGTCCTGGCTTGGGCACCCCTCCTTTCAGCAAGAACCTAACATAGTTGTATGTAATAGGAGGCAGGCCCAAGGAATGGCGCTTTCCTCTTAGACAGCCAACAGAGTGAAGTGGTTAAGCACCTGGACTATGGGGCCAGACTTACTGGATTTGAATCCTGGCATTAACACCTACTCTTTGCGACCTTGGGCAGGTCATTTGTTTCCCCTCATCATTGCCTCAATTTCTTCCTCTCTCAGAAAGGGATCATAGTAAAACTTCTTGCTAGGTTGTTGTGAGAATTAAATGCATGCAACACTTGGCACCCTACTACATAGGTGTTAGCTAGTATTGTCACAATTAGGCAGAGCTTTGAACTCATATCCCAGAAGGCTGAACTATGCAGGGATACTCTTTCCTTATACAAAAGGAAACATACAACTCAGGTCTGAGAACATGATGCTCCTATGAGATACAAGGTCACATCAAGCCAAAGGAAGAGTGAGAGAGCGAGAGAGGGGGCTTGTCCCAAATACCTAGAATGAAGCTGTTCTAAGCCTCCTCCTCAAGGCTCCTTAGATCTAGGGAGTAACCCCAAGTGTCACTTCTTCAGGGAGAAATGAAAGGCGGATAGACAATAGCATCTTCCCACAAGGGCTGCTGGCATTAGACCATAACCCAACTTCACCATCTTTAGGAGTGGGGGTAAAGTGAAGTAGCCAGGACCAGGTACATCATCTGGTAAGGGGCTCACCCCCAACTGCCCTCTGCCTCTTCACCAAGCCTTTGTAATGACCAAAGTGTCCTTGAATGAGCCTGTTTCATCAGCCATATAGAGGCAGGTCTGGTCCCTAACTCAGCTCCTCTAACTCTTGTCTGCATACAGTGCTAATTTCACTCTGCACATCAGCCCCATTGGCCATTGTCCCAAATACCTCTGAGCCTTTCTCACTATTGACAAAATGGGGGTCATAATTCTAAACGAGTTCACAGGTGTGTTTGGAATTACTCTGGGAGTGACATAAAAGGCCTTTGCAGATGGGAAGGGCTATTTAGGCTGACTGAATAGCTAGTTTAGGCTCCTGTGCAGTGATTCTAGAAATAAGCAGGTTCAGGCAGGTAGGACTGTGGATTCCTGGGCACTGGAGGAAGATCCAAGGGAAATTGACTTATCCAGAATTGCCCCAGGTGGTCACAGGGCTGATTCTATTCTTTCTCCACACTCTTAGGAACTCCACACATTCACATTTAAAGGTGATATGGTTTCATTCCCCAGAGCAGCGTTTCTTGACCTTTTGGGGACTGTGAACCCATTTGGAAATATAATTAAAGTGATGGGCTCTCCTCCCAGGAGCATGTGTTGCATATGGATGCTCACAACATTGTTTTAAACTGTTTTCAAAGTATCACAGTCCTCTTTTGTATTTGGATCCCCAACTCAGGGCACATCTTTGAATTTAGTGGGTATGTAGAAGAGTGAAGCTTCTCTAGGCAACCTGTAAGTCATAAGAATTTTTATGTTTCTTGAGTACTTCATGCTTTACAAAGTGTTTGTCATTTCATTTTCTCACAGTTCTTCCAGCATTATGTTCATGATGAAAATAAGGCTCAGAGGAGTTAAGTTGACTTCTGCCCATGGGCACAGTTACCACTAATAGGTTACAGTTTACATTTCAGATATGTTCAATCTAATTTCCTAACAGGATTTGAATCCAAGACTGTTTGAGTGCAAAGCTCATCCTGGCCATGTAAGGGATGCTTGGAATATAGATCAAGCCTTTTTGTGATAATAGGGATGTTTGGTTAACAAAGGAAAGGATTTTGCTTAAAAGGAGCATTTGGATGGTATAGATATATTGGCATTTCTCCAATATAGAGCAGGAAAAAAATGGGTATTTAGATAGACTTAATGGTCATAATAGCTTGCCCAGACCTGGGCCTTGCATCTAGGCCAACGACCCCAGGCCCCATGCAGCTGGTCCCAACAACAGCAAGCTCTGGGCACACCAGGCACATTGGCTGCAAAAGCCCTGGACACTCTCAGACCATGCCCACTTTTGCTCCTTGATTTTTCTAGCACTTTCTTAGCATCTGCTTTCTTGGCTTATCTCCCACATGAAGTTCCGTTCCTGCCCCTCAGACCTGATGACTGACTGAACTTTACTTCTCTTGGAGCTCTGGCTTCTCCTTCAGATGCTATTTAAGCTCAGCCTCTGTTCTTGCTCTTGCCCTCTCTGGGATCAAGCCTATTCTCCAGCCAAGCGTGCACCTCTCCCCCAGAGTAAATTAATATGCTGTATTCTGGCTTAACAATCAGACTCTCGAAAAGTTGGTTTGGTTGGCATGAACCAGCCCGTGCCCCAACTTGATTCAGCTTAGCTCTAAACCTGAGTACCAAGTCTCCTTCTGTCATCATTCCCATGCCCTTAGTATAAGAGAGCCATTCAGTGATAAGTGCATCCATTTGCACAATTATTGAGCACTTACTGAATGTAAGGCCATGAGCTATAATACTATGGGTATACCACGAGAGCTGATATTTCCTAAGATCCTACATTGGGCCAAGCTCAGGGCTGGGTGTTTTTCATATATACTTATTCAATGATTAAGATAATCTCAGGCTTAAGGTGTATAGTTTTAGAAAAAAATCAGTAACAAGAAATATAAAACTAGCTTAAGCAAGAGAAAGAGAGAGAGAGAAGAAAGAAAAATTCAGAGGTTCATGGAAGAGATAAAATGCAATAGTTACTGTTAGAACAAAATAATATGAACACTGGAGGGAGAAAGATGATACACGCTAGTAGAAGTCTATAAACTAACCTTTCCATTTAAATGGGCTTCCCTATATTTTCCACAGTAAGTCTCTATCTTCTTAGTCATTAACACGATTGTTTTTCTTTTCCACCCCCCAGACAGATAAATGTCTTGCCCATTGTGTGACAGCAGCAATTCTACTCATTCAGGCAGCAAATCAAGGCAATGATACGAACCCAATGCATCTTGATTTCCGAATGGCATTTGACAAATGCTTTACCTGGTGCCCTTGAGGATGTGATGGGGAAATGAGAATTGGGTCAGAGGACAAGGAAGTGGAGTCATAGCTGGATGAGCAACCACAGTCAAAGAACGTTGATTAGTTTTTCTGTGTCAACCCAAAGGAGGTCTCTAGAGGCATGCCACAGAGCTCTGTCCTTGGCGCTGACCTCATTGGCATTGTTACCTGTGACTCAGGAGACAACCTGTAAGTCTCCAGCAGACACAGAGCTGGGAAGCATAGTTACCACCACAGATGACAGAATGGAAATAAGAAATGACCTCAACAGGAAGGAACACAAGGCTAAAACCAACATGATGGAATGAGAAGAGAGAAATGCAAAGTCCTGCATTTAGGTTAAAAATTAATTGCATGAGTACCGGATGGAGTAGACCTGGTTTGGCAGCCGTCCATGTGAAAATGACCTATTTGTTTTGTGATCCTGTTCATTGGCTGCTAGCTCAGCCTGGTCCAACTGTGTTATGTGGTTGATACACAATACAAAAAGTAAGCACGAGGTTGGCTACATTAAGGGAGATAGGGTGTCTCTGGTCTAGATCATAACATGCTCAGGAGTGGTCAATTCTGCCTGGAGCACAATACTCAACGTTGGGCGTTACTGGGGAAGAAGGACATTGAGAAATTGAAGCACATTCCAAGAATGGCAGCCAGCTGATACAGAAGCTGAAAGACATGTCCATAAAAAAGTCTTGAGGGAGCTGGAAAACTTTGGATCTCTTCCTAGCCACCCCCACACCCTGCCAGGAGGGAGAATGTTCTACAGACCATTTGGTTGGGGGATGCTGACTAGGAGCAGAGCCTGAACGGGTTAAGAACTGCTAGACCTACAGTGCACAAAAATGCTCTCGGTCTCTTGTGCTTTCATCTACTTCTTGCTGGCAAGTGTGGCCTTTCCTTGAATTGAAATATTAAAAGCCAACAATTAAGTAGACCTTTGGGGTATGGAAGTTGGCAGAGTGGCCTTTTTGGCTATCTTTGGTCTTAGGCTGTCCTCACTGAGGTGGCGAGTTCTCCAAAGTGTCCAGCGTGGCTCACTGGCACTCCACACTGGGGACTGGGCCTGGAGTTACCACGGGTATAACCTGTCTCTTTGCCTTGCTCCCTGTGTTCTAAGATTCTGGGGACCTCTCATGGAGATGTGGCAGGATTCCCTTATTTAGGTCTCCAGACAAAGATTATACAAGTCTCCCCAGCCATCTCCGATTGTCATGGGACAATTAAAGCCTACCAAGGTAGACAGATCTACCTACCTCTTCAAGACCTTTCTGGTTTGTTTGTTTGTGGGGTAACTTTGAGCAAGTTACCTAACCCCTCTTATTAGTTTCTTCATTTGTAAAATGAAGCTTATAATGGTTCCTTTCTCCAAGGATTAGTGTGAGGATCAGATGAGATAATACTTGGAAAGATTTTTATCACTTTGTCACAGAGTAAGTATCCAATCTCTCCTAATCAAGGAAGTGTCCAGGAACGCAAGTGCGCAAAAGCTACACTATTATAGAAATCATCTTGAACCTGCACAATTTAATTTAACAAGTAAATAATTTGCAAATTTTACCGTTTTATTTTTAGGAAAAATTACTGACAGCATATGTCACAACTGATCACACTGTTGGGCACTGTGACACCATGCTGAGTGTCTTGCTTATAGCAGTGTGTGTGTGTGTGTGTGTGTGTGTGTATGTGTGTGTTATACAGAAAGACGAGGAGGAGAAGGCAGAGAGAGAAAAAGGGCAGGGGTAGAAAGAGAGGGAGAGGAAAAAAAAAGGAGAGAGAGAAGAGGGGAAGGGAGAGAAAGGGACACAGAGACAGATGCAAATTCCCGGGCCCTACCCCTGGAGAGTTTGATCCTGTTGATCTTTGCAGGACACTGGGTTGTGTGCCATGCTCCCTGGAACTTGAAGAAGCCCAGCTCCAGAAAACAGAACCTGAAATGTATGGAATTGAAGCACTCTGTAAAGGGAGGTTCAGTAAAAAGCAGGATTTTCTTAAACAGTAGCAGGTTCGGTTAGTGGGCAGAGAGGAACCCTACGCTCCCTATTCCTGGAGGCACTCACACCAGGACCTGTCAGAGAACCCGCAGCAGAGCCGGTCAGTGGTCTCACTGAGGGCTGCAGGCCCCCACCGAGCATGCCGCCTCCTTTCACCACCGCTGCTCTAAGCAGCTGGCTGGGATGTAAGCTGAATTAAGCGTGAGCCTCACCCCACCCTGGCGCAGAACTGAGAAGCAAACTTTGTTTTGAACAAGCTCTCTTTTCTTTTACTGCTACCACCTATTTTGCATGGCAGGGAGGTGAGTAAAGACTCAAGGTCAAAGGCTGGGTCTCTGCTAGGCCACTCCTTGCCTGCCCTGGGGAAGGCTCACAGCATCCTTTCCACAGAGGTGCCTCCGCTTTCACAAGGGGACTCCTAATATTGACAGAACCCTACGAGCCTGTCTTTAGGATTTGGTGGGTGACTTTTCATTCATGTAGTACTGGCAAATCTTCTGCAGACAATCTAGTGGGTGGTTGTGATCAGGGGTTCTAGGCTACATACCCCAGCAGAAATGTAGCATGAGCTGCATATGTCACTTAACATTATCTAGTAGCTACCTTAAAAATAGAAAACGAAAGAGGTAAAGTTAATTTTAATAGCACATGTAACTCAAAATGTATCTAAAATACTACCACTTTAACATAGCTGATATTAAAAATTATTAATGGACTATTTTACACTCTCTCTCTCTTTGTACTGTCTTTTTAATTGAGGTTATGATTTATAATTAAATTACATCTCAGTTCGGACTAACCACCTATCAGGAGCTCAATAAGCGTATCTGGCAAGCGGTTACATGATTGGACAACACAAGTCTAGTCCCTGAACGGTCCTAAAACCTTCTCAGCTTTTCTACTTACTAGCACATGACCTAAGGCAAGCTATTTCACTTTTCTTTATCTGACTTGCCTCCTTCATAACTAGTGATGATAATAATAGTGTTTCCCTCATAGAGCTGCTATAAGGAGTAAATGAGTTATATGCATTTAGTATATAGAAGTGTAGCTGGCACGTAGCAAGTGCTCAGAAATTCAACCCTGCCAGCTCTGGCATAGAGGAAAGGCAGGAGTTTTCATCTCATTTTATAAATTAAAAAAAAAAAATTAGACATGAACATTTATTGAGCCTTTCAATATGTCAGACTCAGAGATAAAGTCATGATATCATTAAGTTCCCCAGTAACCCAGAGATGATGGTTATGTTTTAAAGAAGAGGCTCAGAGAGGTCACCTAACTTGTCCCAGGCCACACATGCATGGCAGAGCAGGGATTCAAACTCAGTTCTCTTGACTTCAAAATCTTCTTTTTTTTTCACTGAATTATGTGGCCTAAAAAAGAGATGACCTAAGCTCTCAGAACAGAAAGTAAGAACTCAAGGGTGCAAACTGCTACCTGGTTTGCCCAGTGTTCTTCTCCTCTACCAGGCTGCCTCTCCAAGGGTAGAGGGGTGGTGCCATAACAGGGTGAAATGGACAGTTTTGACAAATAGATCCCTCCAGGGATTCCTTCAAATCACATCTTTTTAGGTGGCTCCCCCAGTTTGCCAACAAAACGGGGCCTCAACACCTGAGCTGAAGGTAAAGTGAAGATGAAGGCAGTGGGAGTTTTTTTAGATTCACCAAAAGTATTTCACAACCTCAGAACCCAATTCTTGCTCAGGTTCTGCTGGTTTCTATGTTCTTAAGTCCTCAATGCTTTGAAAGAAAGAAGTGGGTGCTTTGGCCAGAATGACACAGCAAAAGGATGTGTCCAGGTGTCTCTTGCTGGCTGGTGGTTGTTCCAGGATACCCCAACTCCCAGCCTGCAGGTGAGAGGCAATCATAGAAAAAGGACTAAAAGAAAAATGGGCAGGGCAGTGCAGAAACCAGGATCCAGTTACAGAAAAAAAAAAAAAAAAAGGCAGAAAAGAGAGATAGTAAGAGAAATAGAGATCAGCAATGCAGCAAAAAGAGCTTTTAGTGATAATTAATAATTAACATTTCTAATGATGTCCTGGCGACAGGAAGAGGCCAGCCCAGGGCTCTGGGGCACTCGGGGTGACAGTGACCTCCAGGAGGAGCACCAGCCTGAGCCTCATTAACCCCCCATACAACTCTCATGCAGCCACTGGGCTGCCCTTTGCTGAGATGGCCACTCTCAGAGTCTGGAGAGGAGGGGGGCTGGGGGGGGGGTGATTTCAGGGGGATAGTCTCCTGGTATGAGAGAGTTCTTGGGAATTCCTTTTCTGGGCTCCCAGAGCCAGCTCCTGTGAAAGTCAGGTAACTGGCTTTCCCTTGGCCAGAGCAAACACCTGAGGGATGGCATGTTCAAAGAGACAGAACATTTCTAGGGAGCAGCAATGTGCCAAGTGCAAAAAGAAGTCATAGAAGGGAGTAAAGGCAGGGGAGGGCCTGGGTTGGTGGGAGGAGCTGTCTCAGCAGGAGGCAGGTCTGGTGAAGCCAAAGCGGAGAACAGGAGGATCTGGGTACAGGGTTATAGCTGCAGCAGTCAGACTGGATGCCAATGGTGCCCTCAGAATGCATGCATTGAAGCCCTCACCTCACAGAAGTAATTAAGGTTAAATGAAGTCATCAGAGTAAGGCCCTAACCCTTATAAGAGGAAAGGTCAGAGAGTACCACCCCTCCTACGCACGCAGAAGGCCGTGTGAGAACACAGTGAGAAGGCACTGTCTGTGGGAAGTAAGCTCTCCCTTCCATCTTGAACTTTCCAGCCCCCAGAACTGTGAGAAAACAAATTTGTTGTTTCAGACCCCTAGTCTACAGTGTTCTTTTAGATCAGCCACAGCAGATTAAGAGTGGCTAGTGAAGGAATCGTGGTCATGAAAAAGGTAGTAATAGGCTCTAGGGTGACCAACTATCCCCATTTGCCCACAACTGAGGGGTTTCTCCGAATGCAAGGTTTTCAGTCCTAAAATTGGGACAGTCTCAGGCACCCAGGATGGTTGGTCACTCTGGCTGGTAGCAATAGCAGCAGCAGCTATCATTTATATCACATGTATTCCCTTTTAAACCACCTCATTCCTAAAGGATGCGGATGCTTTGAGCCTTTACGTGCTTTATGAATACAAAGCATTTCACAAGCACACCTGCCCCATCAACGTGCGCCAGCTCTTTGCCCTCCAAACTCAAGCTTGGCCCATTGTACCCCCAAGGCCAGTGTGGACTCAGCCAGCTGGAGGGGTTCTCTCCCGCCACAGGTTCCGTGGCCCTGAGGAGCCCCAGCCCCTCACTACGTGCCAAGCAGAGCCCAGGCCTTATCCCCAGAGCTCCGAGTTCTGCAAGCTGCGGGGGCTGGTCTTTGGCAGCCTTCGTCAGCTCTCCAGGGGCTTCTGAGAAAGAAAATGCTCCAAGTGCTCAACAGTGGCTCTGTCTGCTGCTACTTATGTTTATCTGCCATGATTTTTTTATTTTGAAATAATGCCAAATTTACAGAAAAGTTTCAAGAACTTTATTATTTTTAAAAAAGCCTTCCAACCCTCTTAGTCATAGGCACTAATTGGTCATGTTTTGTCCCTTTGCTTAATATTTTTTCCTTTTTTAATTTTTATTTTATTTTTTTACTATATTATTTTTTAATCCTTACTCGAGGACATGCTTATTGATTTTTAGAGAGGGGGTTAGGGAGGGAGGGAGAGAGAGAGAAAGTGAAACATCAATGTGAGAGAGAAACGTTAACTGGTTGCCTCTTGTACGCACCCCGACCAGGGACTGAACCAAACACCTAGGCATGTGCCCTGCCTGGGAATCAAATCCATGACATTTCGGTTTATGGGACAACACATCAATTGACTGAGTCACACTGGCCAGAGCTCGCTCTATCTCTCTCTGTCTGTCTCTCTGTCGCTCGTCTGAAAAACAAAAAAATTAAGCTTTCCTAGAATGATATAGATTGACAGCAGGATATATGTAGTATATAAGTAAATGTAGCTATATATTTTGGCAGCTCAGCACGTGCTTTACTAATAGAAATGAGCCATCATAACCTTTGGTGACATGATCATGATTACCTAGGACTGGGGGTGAAGGGTGAGGGACAAGGAAGCTCTGGGGAAGATGATAGAAAACATTCTACATCATGATGTGGTAGTTAAACAATTATAGAAATGTGTCAAAACTTATTCACCTGAATGTATACTTACTATAGGTGCGTATTACGGTAGACAATTTATACTTCAACAAAGTTGATTTATAGAATCATTTTTAGACTGTATCTTCTTTTTTTAAAGTTTAGTGGCTTCTATTCTGAAGAAGTCAGCCAACAAAAACTAATGCCTAAAGAAGTATGGATTTTATACCCTTAATTATCATACATTTATGTATGGTAGTCATATGTCAGGCTCTGCTTTAAGCACTTTATTTTTCTTAAGATTTGTATTCATTATTTTCAGAGAGAAGGGCAGGGAGGGAGGAAGAAAGGGAGAGAAGCATCAACCTATGGTTGCCTTTCACCTGCCTCCAGCAAAGGACCTGGCTGGAGACCTGGCTTGCAACCTGGTCATGTACCCTGACTGGGGAATCAATTGAACCAGCGGCCTTTGGGTTCGCAGGCCAGCACCAATCCACTGAGCCACACCAGCTAGGGCTAAGCATTTAACAAAAACCCATTTTATCCTGACAACAAGCCTGTGAAAGGGCTGTCATGGTTCCCATTTGACAGATCAGGAAGAGAAGTTCACTAGTGGCCCCACAGCACAGCTAGAAAGCAGCAAATCATGACCTTGCACTAGGCAGGCAGGCACTAGAGCCCCTGCTCTTGGACATTGCACTAAGCTGCTTCTTTAGGTGGTTGTGACAAACCAGGTTTGTCTCAATGTGGACTGTCCACGCCACTGAAGAGGTGCTCCTGAACCCCTGGGACCAGCCGTTGGGCAGAGTGAAGCTGACTGTCCCTAGGGCTTCACTGAGGAGCACCTGTGCCCCAGACTTCCCTCCACTTACCCCATCCTCAAAATGTGCTGCGTCTGCTGCTCCTACCTAGTGCTTTTCAATTGCTCAATTTTAGGACGCATCCAGTGATGCCACTTAGCCTAGTGCTGGAGACAAAGTTGGTCATTTGAGACACTCTGTCTCCAAGAGATATTAACAGAAAAATACCGGTGTGTGATTTCCTGAAGTTCTGTATTTCAGGAGCTGGGGCTGGCTTCCCGATGACAGGCACTTCCTGTAAGTCAGGGCTCTGTGCGGGAGAACCTGGGACCAAATCTCAGGAGACTTCGCTCACTCATAGACCTCACTACGGAATCACCGTGTGATGTAGGGCACGCTACTTCCCTTCTCTGGGTCTCTGCTTTCTCACCTAAAATAACAGGAGGTTAGACCAGGTCAGAGGTTCCCGGCCTGTGGAAAATCCATGGATGGGCTTCAAATGTTGTAGGATCCCTCCTCCCAATTTGCACGTAGTGTTTTGTAAATATGATTGAAGGGGAACATAGAGTCATCTGGCTTTCACAGGGATCCACTATTCCTCTAAAATTTCTGCACTCACCTGCCAAGGTCCTTTCTAGTTCTGAAACTCTAAGATTCTATATCTTAATCTGCGTCTTTGTACTGCACATCAGCCTGGAACCTTCATTTTTATAGGGAATGACAAAGGAGGTCCAGGACATTCATCAAAGCAGAGACTAGCATGTGGGTCTCTTGATTGTAATCCAGTCTTTTTCATTCTTCTTTGTATTCAATCATTCATTCTCTCAACATATAACTATTATACTAATTATAATAATACTCAAATAACTTTGGCCAGTAATTTCACATATGCCCAGAGCCTCAAAATGCCGCAGGGCCTGACACAATACCTAGCTCCCAGTAGGTATTCTCTGTATATTTGGTGAATAAAACAGTGAACTGGGAAGCTGGCTAGGTGCTGGGAACAGGAACACAGGGGAGAAGAGAATAAACCCCATATCAGGAGACCCTAGTTTTTGCCTCAGCATGATTCCACACAAAGCCTCTCCCTCTTTGGACTCTCATCTTTTATCTGTAAAATGAGGAAACTAGGCTAGCCAAGCTCCCAGGCATCTTCTGGGGTAAAGATTCCAGGACGTCAAGACTTCCCAGGCTACTCAGATAGGCTCTGGGAAAGAGCAGGATCTAAGCATTCCCCATCTCAGGGAGTTCGCTGTTAAGTGTCTTTGTTCTCTATTCTTGTGCAACACATTAGCCTAAACATTAGCAACTTAAAACAATAAGTGCTGATACTTCACACTCAGTTTCTGAGGGTCAGGAATCTGGGTAGTTCTGGCTCAGGCTCTCTCTTAAGGTTGCAGTCAAGGTGTAGGCCATAGTAGCCACCACCTGAAGGCTTGAAGGGGCTGGAAGTTCTGCCTCCAAGCTCACTCACATGGCTGATGACTAGAGGCCTCAGTTCCTGGCCACGTGGGCTTCTTCATAGTAATTATCATGCCATGGCAGCTGGCTTCCCCCGGAGCAAATGGTCTGAGAGAAAGAAAGTTACCAAGATAAAAGCTGCAACATCTTTTTATAGCCTAACATAGGAAGTGACATCCTATCACTTATGGTGTATTTTATTTGTTGTACAGCTCCAACCTGTCCGAGTGAACTACTCCGGGTGTGCATGTGGGGAGGTGGGGAGCATTGAGAGCCATCTGGGAGGCTGGTTTCCACACCCAGGCTGGAGCCAAGGTTCACGGGGTGCCCGTTTAGACAAGGTCACCATTCATAACTTCTCTTGTGCGTGTGTGGATGGAGGGGTCTGAGTGAGGAGAGTTTGGGCATAAGCCAGCCTGTTTCACCAGTGGAAAGTCGTACCTGCACCTTTCCAAAGCAAACCCATCTCCAAGGCTCCTCACTGAAACCCCATGGCCCAGCGCAGCCCTGCAAGGGCTAGGTCAGAGCTGACTGTGGGGCTCAGCAGGGCCCACCCTACACAACCTACAAAACCTTAATTAGCCACAGCAAGGTGACCCAGGACCTTGTATTCAACTTCCCCATACTGACAAATAAATCTAAATACTATGCCTGATGATCAAGAGGCAACTGGCAGACAAGTATGTTGCTATTAAAGATGTAGAGAATACCTTGAAGGGTTTATATGTATAACTTTGTGTATGCACTACATCTAAAATATTGCAATATTCAGGGTGATCAATGAATGATCCGTTAGCTTACTTTGCTCATTAAGGAAGAAAAGTGAAACAAAACATTTCAGAAAGTTTTTTAAAAATCAACATTTCTAATAATGCAGCCTTTTTGCTGAACTTTTCATCTAATTAGGAAATTAAATTAACCAGACCATTTCACTTCCTCTATAAATGGGGTTGAATTTCTTGTGGTAGCCAACTCAGACTCCTTTCTCCATTTCCCTGATATATCCGGCACTTCCCACCCCCGCCCTTGAGCCTGGAATTGTTGAACTTGGAGTTGAAGTGAGATGTGGATTTCAGCATCTGGTCTGTTTTCTTACATCTAGGGCAGTCGGTCTCTCTGAGATCCTTTCTCCTCACTTATAAAAGGAAATTAAATTACATGATTCTTTCAATCGCTTTTTACCCTAACATTCCAGGACCCCTTATATTGACCATTTCCCCCTTGTCACTTCCTGAAATCCAACTGCTTTTTTCAGAATGCAAATGAAATGCTATCACCACCACCTTTGTGGTGAGAAGTCGTTTCTCCCTTCTCTGGGACCCTGCAATTAATACATTGCTTTTTGTACAAGATGCTAAGCTCTTTAAAGACAGGGGCCTGGTCCTTCTCATCTTTATATCCGTAAGTAATGCACCTAGCACATAGTAGGTGCTCATGCTGTGGTTTAAGGGAAGCCCAAAGTGTTGTGATTTTGCCGCACAGCCCCGTATTGGCTGTCCTCAGCCAGCAGGAGGAGCATGTGTGCTCCTTCAAGGAAGCCAATTTGGAATCTGTGGGGACCTGAGAGATGGATTTATCTCTGAGGATGAGAGAGGCCCATGGGCCAGGGCTGAAGGCTCGGATGAGAGACAGACTGTTCTTTCTAAGAAGCCATCATTTATCTTGCAACCTGGTAAACAAAATAACATCTTAAGAACAGAGAGCCACCTTCATGATGAATTCAGAGGACTTCCTTTCTCGAAGTCCTGCATGGCGTTACAGTGGAGATACATTCCTGATTAAACACTGTGTAATTTGGGGCATTAAGTTGATGATAAATTGGGAGATAGGGGCCTGCAGCCTCATTATTTTTAAGGATATTTAATTATAAAATTCTGTAACAAAATTACAACCTTATTAAAACGGTTTTTCACCAAAGAAGGGATCTTGAAAGGTAAGATGATGCCAATAGGATAGGTGCTGTGCCTTTATGGTTTTCCAAGAGCTTCTCTGTGTCACTGAACTCGGTTCAGAGACCAGAAGAAGGGTATGAATAGCTCCCTTTAGAAAACAACCCCTTGGGGAAAATGGTCTCTCTCTCCATCTGCCCCCACAGAGTCTGGAGTGCCAGGAAACTAGGATTCTATTAGGGTGAGCTGTTTGATGGCTAAATCAGCTTCTCCTCAAAAGAACAAAAACTTTCATATAATGGGTGGCTCATTAGTCATTCACACCTTAGTATGAATTACACTAATCATCATATTCCAGTTCAATGCCCTCTCCCCCTCTATGGGGGGACTGTTAAGCCTGATAATAGTCCATTTGATTCTACATTAGAAAAAGTCATAATTTTGGAGCACAGGATACTCTGGAGGAAGGCCAAGAGTTATGAACCTTTGCAGGAGGGCTTTGGGAAGCCAGAGAGTGGCATGCTGGACATGAAACAGAGGAGGCAACAGGAGAACTACACTGAGAGCCATACTATTAGCCACAGCCCCCTGGACTCTTCAAAGAGCCTGCTCCTTACTAGTCAATGCCTCAGCCCACGTGTCCTAAATGTTCATTCCGAAAACATGGCACTTCTGGTAGTGTAATGTTGCAGTATTTGTTTCAACTCACAGAAACTGAGACCTGCAAATAGGAATATCAGCAAATAGAAAGTCATCTTACCCCCCTCATAGGAGATATGCTGAGTACACTACTCTGCCTCATGCAGCGGTGAGCCCACAACTGTTGCTGCTGCTACTGCTGCTGCTGCTGCTGCTGTTGCTCTTCTCTGTTGTTGTTTTTGCTAGTGTTGCTGTTGTCAGTATCTGGCATGTAAGAAGCCCTCGGTAGACCCCAGCTGGTGCAATTACAGAACTATTCTGTGTCCTGCATCCAGGGTCGGCCTGTGACACAAGGTCTGCTGCTCATTACTTACATCCACGTTAGCATCTCACCCCTGAGCTGCCTAATTAGGACCAGAGAATGGTATTGAAATAAACCAAGAAATCTGACCACCCTAGCTGTGCTCCTCTTTTCCCCGGTCACTGCGCAGACCCAAGCGGTGCTCCTTAGCAGGTGGGGGCTACTTCTAGGAATTAGGTGTTCTGGAGCAAGGGTAGAGATGGTTTGTAAGTGCCAGATGCCTTGTGGCAAAGCTCCGTCAGGTTCCAGCAATGTCCCATTAGGCATACCACTTACCTTCCTTTTTCTCCCTTCTCATCCGCAAACTAGAGACCATGTTAGTGTGGGGCTACAGTGAAGACTAGATGCCACTGTGCCCATTCAGATCTGGTGTAGAGTGGGAATTCAATCGACATTAGCTTCCTTTCCTCCAGCCCCTTCTTCTGTTCCACCCTCCTGGTAAAAGCCTAAAATATCAGAGCTGCAAGGAATCTGAATGCCCAGCCAGCGCTGTTTTATTTTTCCCGATTAAGAAAGGACATGTGGTGAGACAGAGGCAGGCCCAGATGAGAGGTCAGACAGCCCACTCCAAGTCCATGCTCCGGCCCGGTGCTTCTCTGCCACTGTACCACTAAAGTGGGGCTGTTAGTGCTGAGCTCCATTTTCCTGGTTTATTTAATTGGAACTGTGGCTCCCCTCATTCTTTGAAATTACATCAGTGAAGCTCTAATGACCATTAGCCACTGTGGTTTTTCCCTTCCAAGGTCACGCATGTCTTTGGCTGTGAACTCATCTGTAAGCATGTGGACTCTGCTCATGTTTTCAGCAGATCTCAACAACTGTGTCTGGGTCCGGGCTTCTCCTTATGAGTACTGGATGCTAAATTCAAATTCACAAGACAGAGCCTATTTTTTTTTGGAGCACATTCAAATGTGGGTGAGTGAGAATGGAGAGCTTATAATCCCAAGATGCTAACCTACCTTTCCAGGTTCTGACTGTGGTGGCAAAAGTAATGAAGTTAGAGAAGAGAATAGGTTCCAGGTCTGGATGACCAATTAAGCCTCTTATTAAGTGACCAAGAGCAATAGCTATAAGGTACAAGCTAATTACAAGAATTAATAACAACCACTACCAAAAAGCACCCAGACACGTCAACCGTATCAAATACTGAGGACAAGAAAAGCAAATCATCTTATTTTTAATGCATCTGATATTTTACTGCCTTTCTATCAAATTAAGCCAAGCTCTTGGTCTGGCCTCAGCTTACCTCTGGTCCGGGATGTACAGGGGAGCTGAGACAAGCCGTAGGATGAGATGCGAGAGGTAGACAGTGGCCTGATGGTATAAGGCCAGGATGGGGTGGGAGGCAGGGTTAGGCATGGTGAAGTAGAAGCACCTCCTCTAATTTCTAACCTTACCAGCACAGTGACCTTGAGCAGGTTACTTAACCTCTGAGCCTCAGCTTCCTCATCTTTGAAAGAGAGATGATGATAACAGGGCCAACCTGACTTCGTTAACGTGGGGAATAAGTGCGAGAAGCCATTCGAAGTGCTGAGTGGAGCACCTGGCATACAGTCAGTAAGCGCCACCTTCCGTCCCAAACTGCCTATCTTGGACTCCCAAGGCCAGTGCTCACAGGCCCCGGGCCCAGGTTCAGCTGCCGCCACTGAGGAACCACCAGGAAGCCACTGAGGAAAGCTTGGCAGTCTTTCAAGCTTTTCTAGTTTCACCAGTGCCTGGTCATGACTATATTATCCTTATTTTCACCCAAAAGGAAAGTACAAAGACTCAGTCCCCCAAAGACTGGTTGGGTACAGGGTTACCAGAAACATAGAAGAAGTATTTTCTGATTGCAGCACCAAAATGCAACAGAGAGAGCACCAGAATAAGAGTCAGACCTGAATTCTAGCCACTTGACCATCTGACTCGGCAATGCATTTGATCCACCTGGGCCCCGACCTCCCTATCTACCTACACAATGGTATCAGTGAGGCCCAAATGAGGTGCTGCGTATGGAAGGGCTAGAGACTGTCTAGAGTGTTTGAGTGACAGCTCGGCTACTTACTTACTGTTCTCTTAACCTCAGCCTTTTCATCTGTAAAATGGACATAATAACAGAATCATAGGCTTGTGGGGATGACTAAAGTAGTTAAAGCGTGTGAACGGCACCCAGCACACATAATTGATTTCTAAGCGTGTGCTGTCACATTTGTAAAGCATTGTTTCAGTGGATCAGCTGGTGAACATGGGCTGTGGTGGCTTCAGCTGGGAAGCGGTAGAGAAAGGAGACCGGCTGACAGAGGATGAACTGCAGGGGATCGTGAATAAGCAGAGAGGAGAGAGCCCCACGTGGACATGCAGAGGGGAGGCCCTCTGCACCCAAGTCAGGGAAACCTCCCCTGCTCCTGTTCCCAGGTGGAGGTGACAGGAGGCAGGAGGGACATCCCCTACCCTGTGGGCCCTATCTCCCCAGCCCGTTCCTATCCTCCCCCTCTGATGAGTTGAGCATCGATTCTCTGCTGTACTCTATGCTCCTTGAAGGCAGAGAAGGTCTTATTCATCTTTGTTCCCCCACTGGCCTAACATGGAGCCCACACCTAATAGTCCTGGATAAATGCTGGCTGGTGACCCATCTATCCTTGGCCATGCTGAGTACTGATCACATCCCAGATACCCCTGGGTTGTGCAGTGAGCCAGAACTCTGCCAGCCCAACTCTGTCTGTGACCTGGGGAGGCTGGTGACTCTGTGTTAATGTCCTTCTCTGTAAATGTGTGCGGAGCATGCCAAAACCACAGGTAGGGGAAAAGGCACAGGCACCGGTTGGATTTCCTGGGCTTCCCATTTGCCCTGGGATTGTCTCTCCTGCCAGGAGGGATTTTTGCCAGGGAGGAATCATGTTATCTTACTGGGCCTGTCTCCTCAGCTCCACTACAGGGAAAATATAAATACCCACCTCTTTTGTCACAAAGGACAGTGTGCCTGACCCACAAAAAGTGCTTAAATGCTTGTTGAATAGCTCCATGCGATAGTGCACGAGACAATGCTTTGTTAATCCTAAAGCAGCCCTGGTAAAACTTTTCTACCCAAATACTCTAAATGCAGGAAAAAAGGTCACACACCCTCACCTTAGAGGCCTCAGGTGGGGGTGGGGGTGTCTCATGTAACAGGATGTTGGAATGGTCTTTTCAAGGTTCATGCCTCGTCTAAAATAGGCACTTGTGATTTTGCATTCGACTCCATCACATATCCAGATTAATTGAAATGAAAAGTGCGTTTGCAGTTTGTTGTTTTTTACCTGTGAAATTACCTACCACTCCTCCTCTTGCCCCCTATCCCTAGCACATCTAGTACAAATGGATGCTCCAGGAAGACGTGGCACCTTTATTTGGGGTAATTTGTGGACCTGGACTCCTTCCCAAACACTCCTGTTTAAAGAACACAGTGAAAGAGAGCGCTTCAGGTTCAGCTATTTGTATTTACTATTTTGGTGGGCCAGCCTCTGCACGCTGCTTTACTTAGATAGCCTACTTGGCTCTGGCTGTCTGGGTCCCATAAACCCCTGAGGGTCCAGGATGAGCTCCTCACCTCTCTGCCGGCAGTCAGGGAACAGATCAGACACAAACAGTCTGAAGGGCTCTCCACTCAGAATCTGTTTTTGCTGCCTGACCCCAACACCCCGTATCCCTGGGGCCTGCCCTCCCTCTCTGTCCCAAGCCCTGGCCCTCTCTTGGCACTCTCGCCTACCTCCCAAGACATCCTGAACCCTCCTCCTGGCTGTCTGCCCCCACCTCTGCACTCACAGCCATCACATCCACCTCTTGCTGAAAAGAGAATTGTGCTCCAGCTCTTAAAGACCTCCAGGGGAGCAGTTTCTACAACCTCTGCAGGAATCTCATCCTAACATCTCACAACGCTCACGGAGAAGAAAGCCTGCTTTTCATGAAATCTCAATTCCTTTCTTTCTGTTGCTATGAGCATGGAGTTGCTTTTATTCTCGACTAGTGTGAGCTACACTTAAACAGCCATAATTCCTCGTGATTTTCTCCCTGCCCACCAGAGTGAGGAATGTTGGCTTTGCTCTAGTCAGCCCTCATCTGCTCTGTGCACAGCCCCGGGGCAGGGCTAGGTTCTGCTGCGGAGGCCTGAAGAAGCGGAGGGGCCCCTTCTACCACGGAGGTGGGGCTGAGCCAAGGGTGACCTTGCATTTCTTCAGGTGCCTGGAAGAAATTAATCAACTGACTCTGTGGGCCCGACTCTAAAGTTGTTTATGGGAAATATAAGACCAGGTCTCTATCCTCAGAAATATCAATTTGAAAGAAGCAATTACTCAACTCTGTAGACAGAGGGCAATGCCCAAAAGACTTAAATTTTCATCCCACCTCTGCCTTACATTAAACGTGCCATGTTGGACAAGTCACTTCATCTTTCTGAGCCTTCATTCATAAGGCTTATTTTAAAAATTCTGTTAAATGTTACACAAATGAAAGGGTGCCTGTAGATCTGGGTGAGGAGAATAAAAGGTAGGGGGACCTACCGATCTGCTATTGTAGGGACACAACTTCCAGGGGCTAAAGGTCAGGAAGGAAAGAGAAAGATGAAAGTGAGTGGCAGTTCACAGGAAGGACAGGCAGGGGGAGGTGACAGGTTGGAAACAGAGATGGGAGGAAAGAGAAGAATGACAATGGTTATCACTTATGGAAAAATCACTGTGTACCAGGCGCCCTGGCGAGTGCTTTGCCTACTTCATCTGACACGTTCCTCAGTGAAGCCCCGAAACGGGCTTTGTCATCCTCACTTTACCCTTGCATCTGGCAAGTCATCACAAAACCTCTGGACCCTAAAGATGAACTTGTGAGAAATCCACTGTCTGTAATGGAATTTGGTGTCAAGAGGAGGGTAGAGTTTAGGACAAATCAGGGGAGAACCAAGAGGTGCAGAGATAGGTGATAGAGGAAGACAGTGCTCAGTAACCCCTGGTTAATGAAATCAGGATGGAGTCATGATGTCCCTTGCCGATTTCAAACCTGGGTCCCTTTACCCAGATCCCATTAATTCTTGCCCACCTACTCATATTAGCCCTCCACTTCTATCCTACCTACTCGTTGCATAATCTACGTTTTCACACCTTCCTCTCTTTTCCCTATGTCTGTCTATCTGTCTGCCTGTCTGCCTCTTTCTCCCTCTCTGCACCAACCCTCCCACCACACCCTGGCTCAATTATCCTTTCCATCTTCTTTTATATCAATGCTTAACCCTTTGTTGATGAGAAGAATCTTCATGCTCAGTTCAGACATTCAACTCAGACTAGCTACATTCTCTCCACACCCTTTGCTCCTTTTCCTGACATCCTCCTTTCCCTTTCTCTCCGGTCCTGATTCTTTCTCCCACTTAATTTACTTCTTTCTGTTCACATTTCACCCATTCCTCTCTGGCATTGGCTGCTACTAAATGGCTGTTCCCACTCCCCGGCTGCCACAGGGTTTTTCTTCTTTAAACCATGACTATGAGCTCATGTCTGTCAGAAACATGGCCAGGCTGGTAGCTGGATATGCCAGACCAGGAGGGGCTGGAACCTGGATCAAGGCTTATACATCAGGGCAGGGGCAGGATCTGGGGAGGTCCTGGCAGCTGGTAGTGGTAGGAAGTGAAGCCAGGTTAGGGGCATGTCAAAGGAAGCTGGCCCAAGGCAATTGGCAGAGGCTCAAGATGAAAACTGATGCTGGGAATGTGAAGCAGCAGGCGGTAAAAGACTTAACCATGAGAAGGGAAGTACAGTATCTGTACCCCTGACTCCTAGTCCCTGAGCACCTAGGTCATGGTATAGGATACCAGGATGGGAGAATAATATAGACACCTACTTATTGGGGCTGAGGGTACCAGACAGAGAGCTCTGGCAGAAGAGAAAGGTAAGAGCAGGAACTAGGACTTAAGAACAAAGCAAAGTAGGACCAAGGTCAACAACAAGGGTAGCCTTAAGATTCAAGATGAAGCTTCCCTGCCATTGACTTGTGTTCCAGGGAGCCCCCAACCACGGAGGGTATTGCTGGCTGTGCATCTGAGGCAGGCTTAGAGAGCCATGCAGTCAGGGGTCCCCATGGCTTTCCCTTTTACTGTCCTTTATTCTGCAAAACCACCATGCAGCATGGGAAAACCCCAAAGCATCAAGCCATCTGGGGATACAGTAACACAATGAATGGACATCTACCTGCATTGTTATCCCCAGGCTCCCAGCCCCAAGAAGGGCTGACTTTTCCAACCAGACTTTTCTAGGATTTCACATGGTCCCCCTTTATTGAGCTTCCCTTTCTCAGGTCTGCCCTCACTCTACCTGGAGAAATTTGCCTGTAGCAGGCACTCCCAATTCAAACTTTTCTGAACTTCCTTTGACCATGTGGAAGTCCACCATGGTGTGTGGCTCCTCTACAAGGACTTCTGTCATCTTCACCCTTTCTGCCTTACCTCAAAAGTCCATTCCTTACATCCACCACTTATAAGCCACTATAAATACAGGTGTGCCTGAAACTCACCAGACATCTGATAAACATGTACTCCTTCGAGAAGAAAGACTACAACCCAATGCAACTTGGTTAGAGAGCAGACAATTTCCTCATACTACCTTAAATTCTTTATTCCTTTTACCGTCTATGACTTCTCATTTTGTTAGTGGTGCTGCTTTTCTACACTTCCACAAACATCCATCTTTTGCAACAACCAAGCCTAAAATGTCATTCCATAATTCCTTACCTGCAATTCTCAAATTCCCAAATCTCTAAAAAATGAGAGGTGGATTTTGAGTTGTTTGTTGTTATTTGCAAGGGTAGTGCCAAAACTCACATGGGGTGGCAAAAACCCCAGGCTTAAACTGATGTTTAGCTACTTTATCCTCACACTCATGCAGTATGAACAGTCATATATTTTACTGCAGAAATATTAACATGGCTGATTACAAGATACTGCTCAAACCCTCGCAAGGGATGTTTCAGAATATATGGTATCTTTCAAATTCTAAATACATCTCTGGCTCCAAGCCTTGAGGAACTGTACCAACCTCTCTTCTTTTGCAACTGACCTGTCGGAACAGAAGTATCTCTAAGATCTGAGGTCCCTTGGCCTTTCCTCTCCATCTGGAGAGTGAAAAGACAGCCAATTATATCAGTGAGGGTCACAAGGAAACCAAGGATAACATGCCTTCTGATTTGGAAAAGGAAGGAATGCCTTTGTATGACTCTGAGCAATTGGTGTGTAAAGCTTCTTTGAGCCTGGAAAAGAGATGTGTGTGTGTACATTCATATGTGTATATGTGTATATGTGTATATGTGTATATGTGTATTCATATATATATATATATTCACACACACACACACACACACACACATATATATATATATATATAATATCCTGTCAAGAAAAAGTCTAGCCATTGTTAATGGTTGATACAATGACAACAGTTTGCACAACATTGACAGACAAGGAGAGTGGACTGGAATGTGCGTGTGTGAACAATGACAACTTCACTGTACTAGTGAGTTTGGGCAGTAGATGCCATTGAGTGCGCACGTGCACTGTGTGGCCTTCACATTGAAAATGACTGAATGAGTTGAGCAACGAAATGCATCTGCATCAAAGTTTGTGGTACGCTTGAACATTCCTCTGCAAAATCTATTCAGGATGATTCAGAAGGCTGCTGCTATGGGCAACTGGTGATTGGCAGTTTCATCACAACATTCATGCATCACGTCTCATGTAGAGTTTTTTGTTGAAACATCAAATCACCAGGTGACAGTCCCCTTACAGCTCAGATTTGGTGTCCTGCAACTTCTGGCTTTTCCTAAAACTAAATCATCTTTGAAAGAGAAAAGATTTCAGACCATCAGTGAGATTCAGGAAAATATGACAGGCAGCTGATAGTGATTGGGATAAACGTGTGAAGTCCCAAAGTGCCTACTCTGAAGGGGCCTGAGGCATCATTGCCCTGTGTACCATGTTTCTTGTATCTTGTATCTTCTTCAATAAGTGTGTGTTCCTCACTCATATACAAACACAAGAGGTCTGTCCAGAAAATATCCAAACATGTGCTATGAAAATGCATGTGTGTGTGTGTGTGTGTGTGTGTGTGTATAAAATGTTTCTGAGGCCCCTGCTCCAACGGGCTTTCAGGATGATTGAAATGATACACATAAAATGTCTTGAGGTTTTAGAAAATAAAGTGCTACATAATCTTTTAAGAATTTTTTTTGAAGAATAAATATGTTTAATTGAAATGAATTAATCAGCAAACACTGGGTGTTCCCTCTGTGCCCAGTTTCATGCTGGGTTCTATGAGGTAATCAAGTATAAGGTACAAACTCTGGACCTAAAGGGGATTTCATTCTAATGGGAGAGTTAAGTTTTATGTGTAAGAACAATTAGAGAGAAAACAGAATAATATGCATAATCCAGTGCTAAATGTCCCAGACCTGCAAGATAGCTGAAAAGGCACAGCTCTCTGGCTAGAGCAGTTTTGAAAAGTGGAATAAGAGGTGAAACCTAGTCTGGGTATCAAAAGAGGGGGAAAATATTTTAGACAAATGACCCAGAATGAATAAGGTCAGGAGACAATATAAAGAGAGACTTCACGGGCGTGAAAAGGGCTATAGTTTTGGGAAGGAGACTAAACAAGCTGGTTGGGGTAAGGAGTGTGCTGAAATGTACATATGTCTTTCTGTTTGGACTGCCATAACAAAATGCCACCTGTATCTGAGTCCTCACATGCCTTTTCTCCTGTTCCTGCACAGAGAGGGAGATCGCCAGTGCCTTTCTTTTCTTATGAGGCCACTAATCCTAAGGATTAGGGTCCTAACCTTTTAACCTCTTTTTAATTTATTCGCCTCCTTAAAGGCCGTTTCTCCGAATACAGTCGTATTGGAAGTTAGGGCTTCAACATATGAGCTTGGAGGTGGGGGCACAATTCAGTCTATAAAGTGTTCATGTGCCGCGAGAAAACAGGGTGTGTCTGTGCCATCGTGAGGGTGAAACATCTATTTACCATGAGATGAGCAGGGCAGGGTTGGAGCATTGAGTGGACACAGACCTGAACTGAGCACTTGGACATGGAGGACATTAGGAGAATTAGAAATTATAGGCGCAAGGCAGCCTGGTCCACTAGCTCAACCCTCACACATTCAAGTGCAGAAGCCAGATTGCCTTTCCTGGAGAACTTCCTGGAAAGAATGTCTCAGTCTGCTATTGCCTGCTTTTTTCTCTATCCCTCCCCAGTGCCTCTGGTCTGTTGCACTCTTACTTGGCTAGCTGCAGGAAAGTGTGAGATTATTACAGGGCTATTTGGTGCAGAGCGCCTGTTCACATGTGGATAGCTAATACTGGTCATTACTGCTCTGGTTACTATGTCTGTCAGGTTTAGGTGAGGTGAGGCTCCACAGCTTCGCCCAAAGAAAGAGAGGTGAGAGCAAAAACCAAGAAAGGTGTACTCAGATGCTTGGGATTGAGCGAAACTGGTCAATTACCAGTCACTCGCTGTCTCCCTGAGTTAGAGTTTCTGGGTAAGGAAGGCTCATAGATCAAACAGAACATGACAACCTGCAACTTATTTCCTCCCTAAGAGGGTGGTAGGAACCAAGATGCAGAGGCAAGTGTAGAGATGGCTTTTCAATGCCCTCCAAAAGGGTGGCATGATGCGGTAGGGTGCAGAGTGACTGGACTCCTTATGGGGAGAGCTGGGGGTCAGGTGTACCATTGGGGCTGAGCCTACCTGCTGCTAGGTGAAGAATCTTACTCTGGGGCTCCCGATAGTTTTAAAGGATCCACTAACCTCCCAAAATTGTATGTCAACTGTATGTGAATATACGATTAAGCATTTTTTTTTTTCTGAGAAGCAGCCTCATAACCATAAAAATTTTGAAAGGCTCAAAAGGGCCCTGTGATCTCCAAAAGGAAGGCGATTATATAAACCACTGCCTCAAACCCCTAAAGAAACAGGTTTACCTCAGGCAAAGAGAACCCCAAGAAAGACTCAGGATCCCTAATGATCCTGAAATTACACTCGAGACCTGTCTCTGTATCTTCCTAAGGAAATAACTCAATAATTTTTGCCAGATTCTCAAAAAGGTCCATAACTTCAAAGGGTTAAGAACTAGAGCAAGGTCCAGGACAATGACAGAGACACAAAACAGGCCCCAATGCAGGCCCTGGGGGCTCTGCTCAAAATCCGGGGTAACCTGGTCTGCAACCAGGGGCCCTCCGTAAAAGAATACACTGGAGTCACTTTAAGAGTGAAATGCCCTTATGCTGGGGTGATGATGACAAAGGCATCAATAGATGGAAAAACACTCCTAGTTTCCTTTATCTCTGATGGCTTATTACCAGGTGTTTCTCTTCCAAAGCCCTATCTGTGCCCCAACTTCCAGAAACCCACCGGCCTTCCTTAGGACATCTCAAAATTCATTTAGTAAACCCTCACTGAGCGCCTACTGCGTGCCAGGCTCTATTCGAGGGGCAAAATGAGGGAATTAAGAGTGTTATCGACCTAGGCTCGTTTCCTGCCGGGCACAAGGGTATTCGGAGCACTGCCGTCCAAGCGCGTTCTTCCCAAGCTTAGCCCCGCGACCCCGGGTCCTAAGAGGTTGGGGACATGCGGCCCCCCGCAGCGGGCTCGGTGTGGAGGAAAGGGGCAGCAGTACCTGTGAGCCCAGCGGTGAGAGAGGCTGGAGGGACGCACGCGAGCAGAATGGGTGGGCCGGACTTAGCCCCGGCGCGGCTGGGGCAAGGACTGGCCCAGTGCGGTTGGGGCACAGCCAGCGTGCGGGAGGGGGGCGAGGGGAGTGGACGCTGCCCGCGTACGCCGCCGCCGCCGCCGCCGCGCCCGATCTCCGAGCTGCGCTCGCCCGCTCCCCGCCCTCCGGGGCCGTCGCAAAGCTCGGCTCTCCATACTGAGCAGTCCCCCGGAGGCGCTCGGGCACGTTCCCCGGCCGGATAAAGATCGGCCGGGCGCCCGCTCCGCATCGCGAAATCTCGCCATCTGCGCGGCTCCCGCGGCCGCCCGGGCCAGGCCGGCGACGCCAGGTCGCTCGCTCCCTGAGGAAAAACGCAAAGGCTGCGCCGCTGCGCCGCTGCGCCCGCCGCCACCCCCGCCCTGCGCGCAGAGGTGGCCGCCGGGCCCTGGGGCTCGCTGCCCTTCCTTCCCTCTCCCTTGCCTTCCTCCTCAGCGCTGCGTCCCGAGGGACTCCTGCTTCCGCCGGCCCGGGGCCCCCAGGTCCCGCCACGCGCCCTCGCCCCCATGCCAGGCGCCCCCGCTTTCTGAAGGTTAAGCGCCGCAGCGGCCCGGCGCCCGGGACGCCCGCCCTCGCCGCCGCCTGCGCCGCCGCCCACCCCGGCTCTTGCCGCGCCTGGCCCAGCCGCGCCGGCCGTGCTGCCGGCTGCTGCCACCGCAATCCCGACTCCTAAATCAGCCCGGAGGCGCGCCCTCCCCCACCCGGCTCCCCCAAGCTCCCGGGGCCGCGATTGGCAGAGCGGGCGCCCCCCACCCCCGGGCCGCGAGCCCCAGCCGCCGTGCCATTGGCTGCGGGGCTCCGCCAGCCTTTACATAAGCCCGGGCGCGCTCGAGTGGAGTTGTATAAAGCGGGCGAGCGGCGTCGGGGCGGGAGGCTCGAGGCCAGCCCGGGACCGGGGCTGGGCGCTGGAAGGCGGCGGCAGCGGCGGCACCGCGGACGTCCGAGCTCCGAAGCCCCGGGGAGGTGGGGCTGAGAGGCCCGAGGATGGCTCCCAGGGCTGACCCCGGCGTGAGTACCCGCTCGGTGCCCCCACCCCCGCAGACGGAGAAACTTTCTCCCGCCCTAGGCTCCCCTCCAGATCTGCCTGCAGGGGCGGCGGGGATGCCACCCAGAACCAGGGAAGACAGAGACCGCCAAGGTGGCAGCGGCTTGCTTCCAACTTGCCGAGGGGCTCAGGACTTGACTGGCGTGCAGAGCCTCCCCGCCGGCTGGGGGCGAGGCGGGAGTCGGGACGGAGGTGGCGGAGAGGTGGGAGCGGAGGTGTGGGGCGACAGCCCTCACGACTGGGGGCGCGCTGGAGGTCAGCTGTTTGGGAAGGGGGCGCCGGGGCTGGGAGGGGGCGGAGCAGGTGAGGAGGGATGTGCTGGGGGTATTGGGCAGTCATTCAGACAGGCAGGCTGCGCTCGGGGCCGGGGAAGCTACTAGCCTCTGCCGGGCACCTAAGCTTCCAGAACGGGAAAGAGCTCTGGGGGGCTGGCGTTCCTTTCCCGCGGAAGCCGGTCTCTCCGGCGCAGCGCCGGGTGGCAGGGAGCTCGGGTAGCCAGCCCAGCGCGGCGTAGCTGACAGCTGCCTTTGCTGGACCGAGGTGTGGTTTCTTCGGGTCAACCTGTCTCAGGCAAGTCAGCTTCAGGTATTCCGGGGGAACCGGAGGTCCCCCTCTCACCCTGTGTGGACACATGGAGGCTTAGATGGGGCAGCAGGCCAGGCTTGGGGGCTTGCCCAGCAATGCAGCATGCTTCTTCACAGTACAGTAGTTGGGAGCCCTGGTTGGTCCCAGTTCTGCAGAAACCAACTCAAGAATCCAAAGTCATCCCAGTCATCTCAGGGTGGCTGTGAAATGTTCCTGGGGGTGGGGGGAACACACGACCCTTCCTCTGGGGATGACTAATGAAATATTGCTGGTCGTAGGGTGTGCACCTGGGGTGGCTTCTGTGCATCCCCGGAGGTGCTTCAGCTCTCCAGACAGGACACATTCTTGAGTCACACTTGAAATGTCTTCTGGGATGGGTGCAAGACTTCCCAAGTGAAGCCATGTGGAAAGGAAGGGATGAGGGTTCCAGGAATAGAAGACAACTCTGTAATGCTAGTTGTCTGGAATCGGAGAACTAGTATAGGAAGGGAAGCACTATTGATAGGAGACCTTTTAATCCTGATGACCTGGGGCTGGGGACACCCAAGAGTGAATTAGAGTGAATTCAGAATCACACCATACCTCATTCTTAGCCATGAGGAAGGGGAGATGGAGGATGGAAATGTGGGAACATGGCGGATTGTTCCAATATGGCCTTTGAGGAAGCGTTTTCTCTCTCTCTGACCTGATAAACACACCCTTCTGGCAGCAGGTCCTAAAGTTAATTTAAGAGGCATTGAAGAGAGTTTTGGGTCTTGATGCTGGAACAGTGGACCATGATTAGAATATTCCAGTTTTCAATTGGTACTAATGGTCTCGGGAGAAAGTCAAGGATGGGCTGCTCAGTTAGGGCTGTATCCTTCACCTGTACCCCATCCCTGAACATGGATGGGTGTTTTGAACTCCTAGGGTAGTTGCTTCAGCCTGGAGATCTTTCATGGGGGTTATTGATCCATTTCCCCAAACCCAGCTCCATCCTATCTGCCTGCAGTCAACATTTTTCTGCTGCATTTCCCAAGACTTTCTTTCCACTGGGGATTTGTACAGCAAAATACCTGCTTTTTACTCTTTCTACCCTTCTCTCCATATGGGCTGCACCTGCTGTTCTGAACCCTGATGTTTATTACTTGGCACCTTGATGTCTGGGTAAGAGTTCCTATTGCTGTACAGGAGTGCCGCTGAGAATGTGTGGGCCCATGGCCTACGTAATTCTGAGGAGTGAAACATAGGCTTATAGAAAGAGGACCACAGACCAGGAAATTTGTCCTTTTAAAGAGCTGTGACAGTCTTCTGTCTTTCTTGCTGCCTACTGTGAATGAAACTGTCCTGCAGGCTCATTGGTGTCCAGTAGGGGGCGACAAAGACACCCAGCTGGGGACCACTGACTTTCTCACCTCTTGCCCGTCTTTGGCCCTAGTAACTTAATGCTCTAATTAAGCAAAGGCCACAGCCCACAAGGGTCACCTTCATGATTGAAACCCTTCTACCACATGCTTCCTGGACTTCAGGTGGTCCTGTGATGTCAGGTGCAGTGGGACAGATGCAAACATAACATTCCAAGGAAACAGAGCTGATCCCCAGCCCCACCCACCCTCTGAGGTCTTTCCTTTTGGGTGTTGGTGTGTCTCTGAACTCATTAAGGGCTCATAGAGCCAAAGACCACTAGAGCTGGAAGAGAGAAATCTTAAAGAGCATGTAGTCCAACCTTATCTCATCTCCAATGCTCACATGCACATGCACATGCTTAATTTACAGATGACAAAAGGGAAACCTAGTAAAGGCAAGTGCCCAAGGTCACATAGCTACTTGGTGGTAAAGAGAGGACTGGATCCTAGGGGTTCCTAGTTCTCTACTTAGATCTCTTTCCACTCCATGACCTGCTTCCTCTTTACCGTGGAGATGAACATGTGCTCCTGTACGGTAGGTACTCATAATTGCCAACTGAGCAGAAATAAGTAAATTAATGAACGTAGTATTTTGCAGAAATTTCCTTTGACTCTTATTTAGACGGAGGTGGTGAGGAGCAGATGAAGTTCTTGTAAGGTACATATACGAGTATAGAAATTCCTAATTATTCTTTCCCCTGACTCCATTATCTTGCTTCATTATCCCAAGTGGCTGTTTTTTGTTTGTTGGTTTTTTTTTTTTGTTTTTTTTTTTTAGGCAAAAGCAGTGTGACTCCAGGTTTATGTTTATACAGTTAGGAATCAGAAGAGCCCAGTTCCTCTCAGTGGTCTTGAAACCACCCAGGCCTGGAGCTCTTAATTTCTTTTGCTAAGGCGAGCTGGAGTGGAGTCTCTCTGTCATACAGTCACACCACTGCCTACAGGGCCTCCATATCTCTGATCCTGGGTGCAGAGGAGAGCTTCCAACCAGTATTTTCCCATTTCCTCATTCTTGCTGCTTCCAGCTCAAGGTCAGAGTGCCAGAATGTTCTATTTTTGCAAAATCCTGTGTTAGGGCTTCTTGGGTGACGTGGAAAATACTACTATTTACATCCCCCCCCCCTTTTTTTTTTCCTGTGAATCTGGCTGGCAACATCTGAGCTGGCCTGGGAAGGAGGTTCGCTGAGTGGCCTGTGGGCTGGCCCTTCTGTTTCCTTTCCCACCCTGCTCTTTTCTGCACACTGTATGAAGCCCCCCTTGGAGTCTCAGCTGACCTAATAGTGACCCTCAGGAGAAGCCAGTGCTGCCCGACCAGAATTCCAGGAGATGGATCCTAAGGCTCACCCAGGGGGTGCTTGTTGCCAGGGAAGATGCTTAAGTTTTTTCATCTCCTTCAGGCTCACAGATAAGCTAGATCTTTATCTTTAGGCAGAGGAGGGAGGCAGTTGGATAATGTGGACCACCAGAGAGCAACAGTTCATCTTTTACAAATGCGGTTCTGAGAGGCTGTGCTTGAGATCCACACCAGCTCCCAGCTTGAGCTAAAGAATTGTGCCAGCATTCCCAAAGCTTGGTCCGGTTCTGGACAAGGCCAGAGGAATATAATTACCTGTAGCACAGGATCGCTGGAGTTGTGTTTGAATGGGAGAGGGAATAAAGAGTTTGAGAAGTGGCATTAGATGCTAAGAAAACAAGAAGTCACCTCTTTCATGAGCCCCATTAGGTAATTGACCTTACCCCACTGTCTCTGGGAAGATGGTCCAGTGGGAAGGACACAGGCTCAGAAACTGGCCCCCCAGCTTACTGGCTTCGAGACTTTCAACAAACCACTTAACCTCTGTATGTCTCAGTTTCCTCCTTTGTAAAATGGTGAAGCTGGCAACACAGCAATGAGGGTAGGAGAGTGAAGACAAAGACAAAGAAAGACAGTTTAACATACCTCTGCCCTCAGTTAAATATACAGACATAGTCGTTTGGGAGAAGCTGTTATTTCAGGATCACAGTGGGTCTTTCCTTTCCCAGCCAGTGAGACCAAGTGTCCAGATTTGCACATCAGCTCCTGCTCAGAGCAACATCTGGGCTGATGAACAAGGCCTTGTTGGCAGGGCTCCTTCCTTGCCTTCTTCCCTCCCCCACCTTGGGGCTTTCATTTTGAGGTTTTGCCATGCCTGGGGAAAATAAATTTTACAAGTCCCAGGATAATTCTGAATGTGATGGAAGGCCCTGAGCTATTGATTCCTAAGGAAGGATCTTTGTGCTGGGAGAAGCCTTCCTCGGAGCCCAGTGATTTAAGAGTGCTGACAAATCCGTGCTCACCCAGCCTCCTGCAGGCTGCAGATACAGGCTTCCAGGCCAGCTGGGGCTGTGCGAGGGATTTCTGGGGAGCCTGGCTGGTTGCTGAGGGGACATAAACCCGTGAACTCTCCTTAGAAGAAAGTATGAAATCAATTGGTTCATTATCACAGCAAACACACTCTGGACCACTTAGGGCATTTAAGAAATGAGAAGCAGTAAAGGGCTGGGGGGTGGGGGAAGGTTGTGTTTGAAAAGTGTACATGAAAGTCTGAAGGAGTTGGGGAACAGAAAGAGATACAAAAATCTTTCCACAGAATCACCCATGATCTCACCCTTGCTGAAGTGCTTGGCAGTGACTAGAGGAATTACTTTGCATACCAGACATTTGTCAATTTCTGGATATTTTCGGTTGTCACAGCAGGGGTAGGGAGTGCTACTGGCATGGAGTGGACAGAGGCCAGGGGCGAGGCTAAACATCCTACCGTGCACAGGACGGCCCCCCGATGAAGAATTGTCTGGCCTAAAATGCTGATGGTGCCGTGGTTGGGAAACCATGGGCTGGAAGAGCTCTGCAGCATAGAAGCAGCACCTGTGACAGGTGGGAGGGGGTTGAGGAGTATTCTCACCCAGCTCTCCCACTTCATAGCTGAGGACCCTGAGATCCAGAAAGGTGAAGACACCAGCCAGGGTCACACAGCAAGCAAGCAGTAACGTTGGTCTGAGAGTGACTTCCTCAGACTACCCCCAAAGTTGTGGTGAAGATTAAATGTGAGCTGTGAAAACAGTTGAAACATCATAAAGAGGCTATTAATATTGCTATTACTAAGAATTGGGGAGTTTGGAAAGTTCTATTTCTGGCTAGGCCATTGACTCATTGTAGAATACTGGGTGCATCATTCCCCCACCCCCATGCCTCTCTGTGAGTGTATGTGTGACGGGGGTGGGGTGGGGGGTCTCAGCAAATGATAAGTATATCATAATCACTGTCTTGAGAGGAAAGTCCAAAGATTTGCCCTTCAAAAACCTGAGGCACTTAAACAAAAGACAGATAAAAATTTTCCTTGAAAGAAATCATGTTGACTTCGTAGGAAGCAAAGCGTTTGCTTCTTGGAAAAATTCCAGTACCCTAGCCTTGTAAGTTGGTTCCAGCCCAGGAAATCTGATCAACATCCGGAGGAGAAACTGATAGCTCCACAAATGACAAGCGACTAGATTTGTCCCCGCTCCCTCCGGGAAGGGGGGCTGGTGACTCCTCTTCTACCCTTTCCTGCTCAGCCTCTTTGGCACATGAAACTTCTGTAAGGAACTTCCAGGATGGATGGGAAAGTGTTATTAATTAGTAAAACCCTATTTACTTAACGGGCATATACTTAAAGATCGCTTCCTAGGGACATTTTGACATATTACTTTAATTAGCCACAGAAGAATTGTGAGTACAGAGTGTAAAATGACCCTTGC
This sequence comes from Noctilio leporinus, assembly GCA_004026585.1. NCBI lineage: Eukaryota > Metazoa > Chordata > Mammalia > Chiroptera > Noctilionidae > Noctilio > Noctilio leporinus. The sequence continues at coordinate 103,122 of PVIW01003552.1, forward strand.
TGTTGTTTCCAGTTACTGTTATCTTAGTTTGCACCTGACAAGGATAGTGACAAGGTCATGGGAATCACTGCTGAGCTCAGGGTGTCCCATTGACCAGAGGAGGGACTGCAGGGACTTCTTTCCTCCAACAGCAGCTGCCTGGATAGCAGCCCTGAGTGTCTGTGTCTTGCTGGCATTCATGCCCTCCTTTGATGGCTATCTTTAAGGGCCCATCATGACAGGCTGGGGGCCTGAGTCCTCCCCACCCCCATGGGAAGAGAAGCACTTGTAGGATAGGTAGGAGCCATCTCTGCTGGTGCTTTCATACAAGGTATGTCCCTGGTCTGTCCTCCTTGCACTAATGATTGGAAGTAGGAAGTCACTTGAGACTCATCTTAGAGGGCCAAGGTTATTACTCCTTCTTTCCCCAATTAGGGAGTGAGGGTTGCTCCATAGATCTCATCCCTGTTCTTCCACAAATGTTCTAAAATGTTCTGCATGTCCGGGGCAGGCTTTTTGGCCTCAGGAGGCCAGTCTTTGGAATCAGGGGAGTAGAGCAGAAAGGCCTTTTTCATCACCAGCAGTCTCAGCACCTACATCTTGTGTTCCCTTTCGCCCTGGTCTCTGAGAACAGACCCTTTTTTAGAAATCCTAATCATGCACCTCACATCTGAGAACCTATGTATATCCAAAGCCGCTCTTGCAGGTGAGGAAATGGGGTTCCCAGAAGAAGAAATGCTGCTTTGCAAGCAGAGTGAGGGGAAGCACTATGTCTTTTGTTCTCAACTGTAGCCCCAGGGCCTAGTACGGTGCTTGGCAGGTGGAAGGGCTCAGTGGGTGAACAAATGAATAAGTGAAGGTAGGTGTCCATTCTGGGGCAGAGGTGGTTCTTGGTATTAAAGTGGATCTCCCCACTGGACTGGGTCAGTAAAGCCAGTTTTCCATCTGGCTCCTTCTTCCCAGATCTGGCACTGGGCACCAGAATTCGATCAACCTCCAAAGGTCCCGGAGCTGATCAAGGAGGGCTTGAGGAGCCTTTGCAAAGCCCATCCTCTGAGCTGGTGGCCAGCTCTTCGTCTTGAGCAAGGCCAGGTTTCTCTGGGGGCTCACTCCACTCCCACCCCTTTCCACTGGGCTGCTGTGAGGTGCTCGGGGAGCTTCCCCTGGCACTAAGCAATAGAGAGACGACTATTTGGATTTTCGCTGAAGACAGGCTAGGGAGAGGATCGCTGCTTCACAGAAAGAGTCCCTGGAGGATGCTTTTAAATAGCCAGGCCCACAATGCATGTTAAATGATTTAGGGGGAAAAACCTGATCGGTAGACACGTCTGGAAAAGAACTTTGGAGGTCATCCACTGCTGGGCCCCACCCCCACCCCCACCCCAGGATCTAGATCCCCTCTGTGATCCTCTTACTCACTTTTCAGAAACTCAGCCAGCCTAGCTGTCCTGCACACTGCTGCCCCAAACCTAAAACGCCCTTTCTAAAATGCAAGTCTGATCATGCCTTGGTCCAACTTCAATGCCTCCCCCACTCCTGGGTGTGACTCCAGGCATCTTACCTTGGCAAAGCAGGTCTATTGGCCCCAACAGCTGCCTCCATGCAAGACTGTCACCACCTGCTCCCTCATCCTTCCTTCTCTCCCCCACTTCACACCCCCAGCACTGCATTACGGCAGCAACAACTGCATTTGTGGCATGTACCAAGAATACACTCTGTCACATCCATGCCTTCCATCCGCAGGCCTCCGCCACTTGGAATGCCGCTCCCTTGGGAATCCCCATTCCCTTTTCCAGGGAATCTTTCCTGCCTGCCCTTTCCACCCAGCTTGCTAGCTTGTGCCTCCTCCCTCGGGGCTCTGCCTGGACTTGGTGTCTGTTACTACTCTGAACTTCTCCCCAGTATTGCGGCTCACTCCTGGAAGACTGCAGGCTCTTCGACTTCTGAAGCCAGGTCTTATTTATCATTTCCAACCTGGCCCATAGGCATTTACAAAATGCTTGCAGAATGAATGTGTATATTACAGTAAACTGAGGGGTTCCACATTTGAAAAGCAGTATTTAAAAGTCAAAGAACTCCACTAGGTCCCTAGACAAATTAGAAACAGAAGCAAGCTTATTCTTCAAAGTCTTACAGGCCCTTGCATTCCATTCAACATATGGCAGCTACCCCTGGAAGGGTAGCACCTGGTGGGCCTGCGTCCACCTCCTGAGATGCATTCATTCATTCAACATTTATTAGCTGTAGTAGTAGTCTGATGGTTGCTGCTGCTACCCGCCATGGATGGGCTTTCTATTTGCCAGGCACTGTGCTCAGCACTTAACACTGTCTCATTTCATTTCTCCTTTTGTAGACCAGGAAGTCTGAGCAGTTAATATGTATTAAGGACTTGCTTGCATAAGGCTGGGAGACAGCTTTTGTCCTGTCACTTTCAGAAACACTATTCATTAGCCTGCTGGTCTCTGTGGTACCTCCTAGCCTGCGTCTCTTGAGTTTTCCTCTGCCTTTTCTGGAGCAGGACCAAGTCTCCTCTCAGACTGAGTGTAGCTGCAGGCAGTGTCTGGAGCTCTCTCCAGGTAGAGGGAAAGAGAAGGAAGCCTTGTATTTTTGTGGTGCTGGGGAAGATGCATAGGACAAGGTGGCTCTTGGGAGGTGGGGAGGTGCAGAAGGTCTAGCATTTGTCTTCCAGGCTGGCAACGCAGAGGACTGGGATGGGGACAAGTTGGAAAAGTGCCAGTGACTGAGGCATTAGAATGTTCACTCCCTGGGAACAAGGACTTTCTTTTGTACTCCATGTTTTCCCAGCATTCAGGACAGAGTCTGGCATAGAGTAGGTGCACAAAAATATCAAATGAATGAGTGAGCGAGGGAACGAATAAATGAATGAATGGCGCCCTCCAGCTGTCTTTCCCACTTGGGCCACTGCATCTGCTTCCAGCCCTGCCCTCTGTGGCACCCTGCTGCTACAATGTCCTTTTCCACACACCACTCCTGCCAGGTTATTTTCTTACCCTGTCCACTCAGGTCTCTCCTGAGCCTCCACAGTCCTTTCTAGCCTCCTTACCCACACTCCTTCTGCCAGCTGTCCTGTCCCCCATCTCGTGCTCCCGCTGCACAGGGGAGCTCATTGAGCTCCACAAGCCTGCTTGGCCACTGTGCTCATACTGGCCCCTTAGCCCCGAACACTTTCTCTGCCTTATCCCACTGGCCAGCTCACCACCACCTTTCTCTTCCACCTTCCCCAGCTGGCCCAGGAGAAGGTGCTTGCCCCTTCCACTGTCTTCTCATCTCACATGATTTAGGAAAACTTTGGTATAGTAAGAGAAACTGTTCAGTGCCCAAGAACATCAATTCTGGAGCCAAATGTACCAGGCAGGCACAAATCCTGGCTCCACCATGTATTAGCTGTGTGACCTGAGGCAAGTTACTTAACCTCTCTGTGCCTCAGTTTTCTCATCTGTAAAATGGGGACAATAGTAGTACCTTTCTCAGAAGGTTACAATGAGGATTAAATGAGATCATCTATATGAAGGGTCAGATCAATGCCTGCACATAGTAGTAGGTGTTATTATTACTACCCCTTCCTCTTATAGTACTTGTGACATGAAATTGCAATAAAAATCCCTGTGTGCCTTGCGTACAGGGTCCCATGAGTTAGGCTACAGTGTGACATGCTCAGCTCTGAGGTTTAGGATAGGAGCTCTGATAGCTGTGTGGAAGCGGGGCAAGATGAGGGGGCAGCAATGGACAAGTATTACTGTTATCCAGGTGAAGGACACGGGGGCAAATCCCCAGCAGTGGGGACAGAAAGACCCGGCAGTTTGGAGAGAAATTCGTGAAGTAGAATTGACTTAGTGAGCCAGTGGTTGTAAAGAATGAGAAAGGAGCAAGAACCAAGGATGACACCAGCTTTCCAACTTGAGTGGCAGTGTTGGGATTTGAGGGGACCCAGGGAATAGCATCCCACTTCCCTTCAGATTCAGGATCAATGGAGAGAGAGACAGGGGGAGGGAGAAGGGAAGAGAGAGGCAGGGCTCCAGCAGATGGAGATTAAAATGCATCATTACAGATACAGCTGTTTGGAAGCCAGGCTCCGGAGTGGGGTCCATGGGGGCTGCTGCTGCACCTGGACCTCCCACCACAACCCTCCCGATGGGCAGGGGCAAGGTCTGGGGCTGACCCTGCCTGGCCTAGCCCAGCACATGCCAGAGAGTGGCCTCTGCAGTGAGGCAGATCCAGAAAGGGGTCTCCATGCCCAGTTCTTGCACGCTGACCAATCTGATGAGTCCCTGCTCCTGCCCCAGGGAGGAAGGAGTGAGAGAAAGAGGGGGGTCAGAATGTTGCATTAGTCCTGGGTCTCTAAATCTTGGCATGACTGACATTTTGGGTTGGATAGTCCTTTGTTATGTGCACCTATGCTGTGCATTGTAGGATATTCAGCAGCATCCCTGGCCTCTACGCCCTAGATGCCAGTAACACCCCCCCTTCCCGGGCTGTGACAACCAAAAATGTTCCAGACATGGACAGGTGTTTGGGGGGTTGGAGAGGGAGAGCAAAATCTTCCCCCGTTGAGAACCACTGCTCTAGTCCAATGAAAGTTCCTCTGGATGGAAACCTGGGGAGTAGGAAATGAATGATTCTTTCTAACTTTTGTCAAAGGAATAGGGCTTTTTTTTCCCCCCATTTTATTATTTTATTGCTGTTCCATTACAGTTTTTCCTCTTGTGCTCTACCTACCCCATCCACAGGAATCAGGGCCTTTAAACAGGCAGAGCTGGAAGGGTAGATTGGGGTGACAGCTGGGTCCTCCAGACCTTTGAGGCATCTGCCCTCTGTCTTCTCTTCCTTTTCCTGCCTTTCCTGTCCAGTTAACTTCTTAGCATCCTTTGAGGGTTAGCTACATCTCTACTTCTAGGAACCTTTCCCCAGTGCTCCTCCCAACTAATTTAAGTATCTATGGGCTCCCTCCTCCACAGCACCCCTTACCCTCTGTTGTAGATGTTGACAAGCTTTCTCCCTGTGACCCCAGTGCTGCTGAGCGCAATCCCCGGCTTACTGGGGGTCCACAGGAAGTGTCGCTGTCGGTGAATGAGCCAGGGCAGCTTCTCTTAGCCCCTCTCCAGTGATGCCTGAGTCCCGGGCATCCCTTTGTGGGTTGCTGTGCAGCTGCCTCTCTCCCTCCAGCCTCTGCTCTCCTATAGCATCTGGGAAGGCTCCATGCTCCCTGCTTATTCCCAGTGTCTGAAGCATTCAGGGCCCTTCTTTTGTGAGAACTCAAGGTGGTGTCCTTGGCTCTTCTGATAATTGCTAAATAACTGCTTGCCCTGAAAATTGCCCTGGAAGCCTCTCCCCACAGCTGCCTGGACCCACATCAGACATCTAGGTTGCTTGGTTACCAATTTTCAGACCCAATTCAGGAAAGTCCCGAGGCCACAGAAAACTGAGTTTGGCTGCATGTGACCCACAGCCAGTGTCTGAAGACTGCCTAACCTTCGTACAATCTGTGAAAGGAGGGGAAGCACACAGCCAGCACTGTCCTGCCTGGCCACCTGTGAGGCCTTCACCAGCTCACTTAACCCTTGAGAGCTTGGCACGTCCACTGATCCTCATGTACCAGACAAGGACACTGAAGATCAAAATGATTAAGGAACATACCCAAGGTCACCAGATAGCTCATGGTGGGCTTAACGTTCAAATCCAAGTCCCTGACTCCAGGCTTTGGGTTTTGTGTTCTCTGCCTTCATCCTGCTGAGGTTTGGTCAAGAAGTTTGCTTATAGAGCATTTTGAAGAAATTATCACTACAAAGCAATTCTTCTCCCTGCCTGAAATGCAAGTCCTGCCATCTCTCACCCTTGAGGAGACCCCTCCCCACACCTCCTGTGCAGGAGGCACAGCACGCAGACCCTGCCCACACTCTGCCACTGACGTGGGCCTCATGTCCCCTGGCTGCTGTGGCCCTGTGTCCTCCCCGCACACTTGCGCCCATGCTCAGCGCCACTCCTGCCAGCGAGCGCCTCTCGCTGCGCTCTGACTCAGGTGCTTGCTACCCGCACATTCCACGGGGCCAGAAAGTCCAATCCAACCTACTTTTTAAATTCTGCTTTCAACTTTTCGCCTCCAAGATTCAGATGATCGCAGGGGTGTGACAGGAGGTTCCCTGCGCCAGCCTTGTCAATTGAGAGGCCACTCGGAGCACCGGAGCACCGCTGCCCTGCTGCCTCAGGCGGTACCATCCCTCTGCTTTCTTCCCCAAACTCCCTGCTCCGCCTCCTCCTTTTCTCTAGCTAAATAGATTTTCTTCATATACTTCAACAAGCGGGTGATGAATTTTGGTAACAGGGACATTTTTCACTTCAAATCAGATTTCGACTTTCACTCCCATCTGGGGACCATGAGTCTCTCAGCCCAGGCTGCCCATTCACATCATCCCGGGGCGGGGGGGTAGGGGGGTCAGAAAACAGGCAGCATTCAAGCCCCAAACCAGACCAGTTAAGTTGGGGGCAGGGACCTGGGCAGCAGTATGCTCCTAAACACTGCCCAGGTGGTTCTCTTGGGCGACCCGGGTTTAGAACCGTTGGTGTAGAGCCTGCTTGCTGCTCCACATGAAGGTCTGCGCACCGGCAGCCTGGGCATCACCTGACAGCTGGCTAGAATGCAGAATCTCAGGCCCCGCCCCACACCTACTGCATCCAAATGGGCATTTGGATCCTCCAGTGATTTGGTCACAATTTGAGAAGCCTCGCTTTAAGAAAAGACCAGTTTTTAAATAACTATGACAAGTGGCATTCGAATCACCTGAAATCTTGTTCAAACGCATATTCTGATTTAGCAGGTCTCGGGCGGGGCCCAAGATTCTGCATTTTAACAGACTCCTTGCTGGTGCTTAGGCTGCTGATGTGGGGGGCACTCTGAGTAGCCAGTATGTTGAGCTGCATTGCAATGAGTTCCTTCATCTAAGCCTTGGGAGTAGGGAGTGGATAATTACAGGCCTTTTCCTAAGTTTTCTCACCATGACTGTTTTCTAATCCACCATCAAGGCAGGCCCACGGCTCACCCTCCAACTGGCTGGTACTGAGCGCCCCGGTGAATGCCTTTGACATGGCAGAGGATTGAAATGTAAAGTCTTGTTCTCCCTGCCCCACTGGGGAGGCCGTGCACCGGTCTGCCCATGCCAGGTGATTTCAGGTTCACACTACTGATGGTTGATCCCTCTCTGGCCTTGGCTCCTGTTGAAGGAACTATTGAGACCCCTATTGAAAAGTTGCTTCATTCAAACTATGTCTGTATTCAGAAAGGAAAACTCCACAGGCTGGTGTGAAAGTTATAGAAGAAATGGGGGACAAAAACTGATAAAGGTCTGCTTTAAAAAGAAAAAGTCCTCCAGTCAGGGCACATATCCAGGTTGCAAGCCAGACCTCCAGCTGGAGGAAGATGAAAAGCAACCACACATTGTTGTTTTTCTCCCTCTCTGCCTCTCTCCCTTCCCCTCTCTCTAAAAAATAATGGATAAAATTTTTTAAAGGAGTCCTTTAATCCATTATAGAATTTTAGAGCTGGAATGGAACTTTAGAGATCTTCTGCTAAACCCTGACTTTGGAAAAGAAAGCTGGAACCCAATGAGACTATGGCTTTTTCAAGATGGGCAAGCAAAATAGGAGTCAGCCATGGGTTTATTTTTTCTTCTTAATCTTGCTTTAAGTTATTTATCTAGAAATGGATAACATGGAGCAGCTACTTCTTTCATATGGCTTCTTTAATTCATAGTTCTACTTTTCACAGAAAAGGTAAAAATTGAGAGTCTGGATCATGGTTCTTGCCCCTTGTGGCCTTCATTAGAAAATTTATCCCAGTTGCTGGTATTATCCTAATAGGGCCTGCCTCCTATTAGGATGGTGTGTGAGAGGAACTAGCTAGCTTCTAGAAGGCATACCTAATGCCACTTTTCTCTTTCATGCCCATTACAAACATCGCAAGCTGATCACAATGCTCTTTCAAGCCACTGCCAATCAATTGGATTTGCATCTCAAGTTGAAACTCATTTGCTGTCCCTACAATAGAGGTCATACCTTGAAAAGTCCAGTAGCCTTCAGATCCACACTACATTCCAGCTTTTCTGCACTGGCTAGAAAATACTCAGCTTCTCATCCCTCTCCCCACCCTCAGCTGCTCATTAATCCAATTAGGAGCTTCCTTTGTCCAACCAAACTTCCTGCCTCGCAAACTCTCCTAGAGCTGCATTTGCCTTTGGTGATTAGATAGCCCAGTAGAAGGTGCTCTGTAGTTTGGACTGACCTCACGCTGATCGTGCAGCACCCACCATGCTCCCTACAAGGACACTCTAAGAACCTCCTTCTCATACAGGGTCTCGGAAGTTAGCTCTGTCCTGCAGTTGGAGCTCTGCCCCTCCAACAAGGTATTAAGGAGGCTTCTGAGTGGTGTTTGGCTCCGAAGGCAGTGCCTGGGCCCTCTGTGTTGGTCCCTGGTTCTGAATTGGAACAAGCTTATTTGCTGGCAGGAGTATCTGTCTCCATAATGGGGAGTCAGTCTTCAGATTTTCTCTTCATTAAGATATCAGCCTCACTCAGCCTTGCTGTCGGCTGCTAGATGCACTGACAAGCCAGCAGGAAAAGTTCCTCCAGGAAGTGGTTTGCTGCCCTTTGAAGGCAGGAAGGCCCCACCTCACCTGCGGGACTGGACCTGCTCAGCCTCCATGGGACTTGAGCCAGCAGAGCCCTTAGTGCACCCGAGTCCCGATTCTAGGCCTGGGGGCAAAGCCTCAGGGCTGTGCCATCACAGCGTTCTGAGCATCTCCCTGGTTCAGGAAAGGAGTGGGTGGAGTCTTCTACCTTCTTGGCCATTCTTATCTGTCCCCTGGGTATGTGCCACAGGCTCCCGTGGCCCCAGGCTGCTTGGCAACACCCTGAGTTACGTTAGTGATATAATAATGAATTATACAACAGATTATACATAATTAATTTATAATAAAACACGCATGCAACGGTTTAATTTCTCCAAGTGAATGATGAGCTGCCCGCCAGGTCCTGCTGGAATGCATTCCCTAACTGCCTGCTTCCTGGTCCAGAGATGATGGCCAGCTGCCCCAGGGAGGGACCTAGGCCAGGGGAACCTGCTAAATCAGATTCCCTCGAGGCTACTGCTGGGGTATGACCCACAGAAAGATAATTCTTCCCTGCCTCTACTGTTGTTCTACACCTGGACACTCACGGAGGTCTCACCCACATCTCTGACCTGTTTGAAACCTGTTACTTTCTTCATTCTCCCACTCTTTCTCTCAGAGTATGGAAGATGTGTGTGTGTTTATCCCCTACCATTCCTTCCTTCCTTCCTTCTTTCACCCACTTGACAAACAGTTATTAAGTGCCTATTATGTGCCAGGTGCTCACTGTCCTTGGCTTGGTGTATAGGAGTGAACAAAACAGACCCAGATCTTTGCCTTAGTGGAGCTTATGTTCTAGCAGAGGGAGTCCGACCATAAGTAATGAGTATAATGCACAAGTGTGTTGTACAGTTATGCAGAGGCATGATGGGACAGGATGCAGCCTTCATGAGGGAGATCAGAGCAGGTCTTGTAGGAAGGGGGCCGTTTGGAAGTTGCCATGCCTTTCATGAACAGGGCAGAAAGGTACTTCTGGGTCTACCAGGGGTTAGATTTTCCTGGGTTGCTTTGGCTAGGATTTCTTTCAGTAACATACATAACTTTTGGTTTCAGATGTTCAGGATGTTTCTGTTCCTGTTGCTGCTATGCTTCCTGCCCCCCACCAAGGGGTCCCAGCGGGCAGAGCCCATGTTCACAGCAGTCACCAACTCGGTTCTGCCCCCTGACTATGACAGCAACCCCACCCAGCTCAACTATGGTGTGGCAGTTACTGATGTGGACCATGATGGGGATTTTGAGATCGTTGTGGCAGGGTAAGTGCCTCCCACTTTGCATTTGACAGATACATCAGTCAGCATTTACTGTGATAAGGCTGAGTAACAAATAACTCCAATGCCCACTGGCCCGCAACAATATACATTCTCACTCATAGGTCTTGGCTGGGCTCAGTGGGGGTTCTGGCATGCTACTTCTTTGCCTTTTGTTACAGCAATGAGTGGATGGACTATTGATCCAAGAAAGGTATTTGATCCAGATGCTTTCCAGGGAGAAAAAGTGAATGCTTTGCTTCAGGGGACTCTCTTCATATCCTTAGTTATGTGTTACTTCCTTATCAGTGGGATTCTAGAATCTCTCTGTAGGGGCTTAATAGTGATAATTGTGATAGAAAAGGATGTTCCGTCTGCCTTTGAACAGCATGTTGCATAAAACTAAAAAAATTTAAAATTGTCCATTTCAAAGAAGGGAGAAGGATGAGAATTAGGAAGGAGAGCTAAAGTTCCTACAAACCATGTCTTGGTCACAAGTTCCCATCTCTTCTGAGAAGCAACAGTGTATAGCAAGAAAGGCATAGGGTCTGGGGACCAAAAAACTTGAGCTCGTGCCCTAGATCTACCACTTTTTAGTTGCATGACTTTCATCACTCCCTTATTTGCTGAGATTCAGATATATCATCTGTAAAAACAGGGACTGCAATGCCTTCCTGTCCTGAAGCATCTCTCAATAGGCATGTGACAGTGCATTATAAATTCTGCCAATCGCAGTAATTATTATTTACTGAGCACTAATATGTGCCAGGTACTGTGACATGCCCTCTGTCAAGGAAATAGTAAATGGATGAGTCAAATTTGTACCCCATGGCTTCCTAACTCAACGGGTGCTAAGCCACATTGCGCATAGTATAGTTTTCACTTTAAAAACCATTTAATTCATAAAAACACTATAGGGCACTATCACCCTTCTTTTGAGAGGCCTGAGCTTTTATGGCAGCACTGACCAAAGTAACTGGCAGGTAATATTACTGTAGCAGCCGCATGTAACAGTAGAAAGCATTGACCTTGGAACTGGAAAACCTGGTTTTATTTTAATTCTCACCATACCACCCAATAGTTTTGGGCCTTGTCTAAGTTAATTTGCTATGCAGCCCTTACTTTCCTCATCTGTAAAATGGACATATTGAAGTCCCCTGCCCACTTCACAGGGCAGTGGTAGGATCAGTGGTGATGATGTATTAAAAAGATACTTTGTAAAGTGCATTTATTCTTTCATGTATTCCTTTCTTCTACCCTGTGAAGAGTAGAAGGGACTACATTGTAGATCTCCTAAAAGTCTAGATTAGCACACTGTGCAACAGACCTTTCTGTGATACGTGGGTGTTCTATGTTTGGTGCTGTCCAACATAGTATTTACTAGCCACAGGCGGCTCTTGAGCACTTGAACTGTGGCTTCTGTGACCGAGGGACTACATTTTTATCTCATTTTAATTATACAGCCACATTTAAATCAGCACAGTTCTGAGTAAAAACTGGAGAGCAGAATGTGATAGAAAAAGGAAGAATAGACATGGTGGTAATGACCCTGATTGCCTGAGGTGAACTGAGTAGGGCCGAGGCCAAGCCACTTGTCTCTGTTCACAGCTCTGTGATTGTGCAGTCACTCTGAATCAGAGGCAAGTGCTCCTGGCCCAATCCTGCCTCCCAGGCCCACATGCCACTCTGCCGGAGTCTCTGGTTAAAGGGCTTGGATGCATTCTATGTGTTCTGGCTGGCCCTGCCTCCTGCTAGGTGACACTAGCCCCTCTCTGGTGAAGTCTGGGGGCTGACAGAGAACAGTGGGGCAGCCATCCATCCCCCCTTCTGGGACAATGGGCTTCAGGCACAGGTGTCCATCCCTGACCTTTAGGTGAGCACCCGACTGCCACTGCACCTGCTGCGTGTGCAGCTTCTCTCTTCCCAAGTGCCAGGCATCCATTTCGTCTTCCTTTTCAGTGAAGTCTTCTGCTCTTTCCCTCCGTAAACTGGCTTCTGCATCTTGTATGGTAGAGAAGCTAGGCCATCGCTTGTAACCAGTCTAGAGTAGATTGGATAAACTGTGCTGCTTACTGTGAGTCATGTAGCCTTTTAAAAGTAACTTCCAGAAACAAAAACCAGACCACCCTGGGTCTTGATCTTGGACCATCTAGAGACTGGGGAAAGACCCCTATCCCTTCTCCCAGGGCAAAGGTGACCCAGGCAGCCCCAGTCTGAAAAAGCTTGGTTTGGTGGATGATCTTTTGAAAGATGATATTGCTCATCCCAACAAAGAAGAAGAGTTATGCAAAGGACAAGATGGCAAAATTGGGCAGCCTCCCAGCTCCAGGTCAGGTCTTCTTTGTGACTATTACGAAGCATTGTAAATTCTCAGGGCATCGGAAAGTCATGTTCTAATTTAAGTACCAAAATACATTCCAACGGCAAATGTAACTTTTTATTATCTTCAGCTTAAGATGATTTGTCACTGTCGTCTTCTTTGAGCTGGGTAACCAGGGGCCAACTATATAGACATATTTAAATCAGGACCTTGGGAGGTCATTTGGTCCACCCCTTGACTTCCAATAATGCCACACCTATAGTGTTTGGAGGCTCCATTTACTTAGAGCCTTCCATGAGAATTTGTGAAAGAAACCTTTACATAATCCAGCTCAATTACTTATGTCAAGACTCTATGTGACTAATCTGAATCCCTTATAGTAGAGCTTTAGAAGCCATTTCTTTTAACTTTAATTTTGCAATTGCCTTTGAAGATATAAACCAGTGGTCACCATCCTTTCAAATACTGGCAGCTAGATTCAGTTGCCCTGCCTTTCATTGCCTGTGGACTCCCTGCCAACATTTCTGACTTTTGAATTTTATTCTGTTTTCATATACCCTGCACCCATATTTAACTCCTTTCCTTCTGTTTGATGATAGATTCTCTGTTTAAGAATCGTGCAGCAGGAATTGAAATTTGTAAAAAAAAAAAAAAAGATTGAATGTGAATGGTTTCACCTGGGGCACCTGCAGTCCAGCTCAATAAGGGCCCAGTCTGCATTATCTTATAGACCTTTCCATTAGCTGGCCCCGGAAGGCATCTACATTTGCCTCCAGGGATAATGTCCAGCGCTTCAGTTTATAAGGTGTCCACACTTGAACTTGTCTTGGATTTGTTGACCTTGTAGTATGTCTGACTGCAAGCCCTGTTGCTTTGAGTATTTACTCTTTGAATAGGTTTGTTTTGTTTTGCTTTTTCTGTATCCTCATTCTGGGTATTGACGGCATTGATTCTGAACATGTTGTGGGTGAATTTGTATTGTGTTTCTGATTCTTGAGTTAATTGTGATGGAAGGCGTGTGCGTGCATCTGACTCTGGGAGGAGCAGAGAATGACCGCCCTTTGTTCTGCAGGGATGGGGGAGGGAGCCAGCCTGCCCAGCGCCTTCGCCCCCAGCTGGGCGGGTACCTCTGCCTGTGAAGGGCTTATCTGTTGACCTGCAGGTTTGTGATTGAGGTCTGCTTACAATCTCTTCTCTGCAGGGTGAGGGGAGGATTTGATCACCCCCAGAGAAGTGTGCACATGCATAGGCCATTGAGGATCTTCAGGACTGGTTCTCTGGGTAACTGGAAAGTCCAGTGGCTTCCTCTTTTCTAAATGGAACTAAACACCCAATCTGAAGTCTCACATGGTCTGTAAAGGAATTCCTATTGCTGTCAATCTTACACAATCCCTTTAGAGCAGCTTTTGTTTCCTGGGATCTCCCCAGACATCTGACATAGCCCCTCTACCCCTGTCCGTTTCCAACAGCATTTCTGCTCAAATGGAAAGATCATAGTAGTTGTAAGGTTTAAGTCACAATTTACATCCATTTTTTTACACAAAGAGCATCCGTTTGATAAAATCTTGATGCATTCTTTACACTGGAAGGGGTTTTTATTTAAAGGGCTGCTACATACCATAAAGCCATGTTTTATTTATTTTTCCTTAATTTTGCAACTATGTAGAAAACTTTGTTAATTTATTTACTGAAGTTAATTGCATTATTTTTTTGTTTATTATTTTTCATATATCTAAATAAATATACACATACACTTTTAACAAAAAGGGGAAATACTTTTGAACTTTTAGTTCTTACTGCTGCTTTGTGAAATATAACATTTTAATAGCTTTGATCATCAGTTTATACATCTTAAGATGTTATATGATTTCATTCAGTTTCTCTTAATTTAAAATATACTTTAATTTTTTTTGAAAGAGTTTATTTATTATTTCTAAAGAGAGAGGAAGGGAGAGAGGCAGAGAGGGAGAGAAACATCAACGTATGGTTGCCTTGCACCTGCTTCCAGCCACAGACTTGGCTGGAGACCTGGCTTGCAACCTGGTTATGTGCCCTGGCTGGGGAATCGAACCAGCGATCTTTGGGTTCACAGACTGGCACCTTATCCACTGTGCTACCAGCCAGGGCCTACTTTAAATTTTGATAACATTTAAATACATTTTATTGCAAAAATATTCACACTGTATAGATAAAAGTAAAAATTCATCTTTACCAACCCCCCTACTCCAAGCCCATCACTGTCTTCTTTTAGAATAACAATTGTTTTTGGTTTGGTGTTTATACTTCTAGTAATTTCTGTGAGATATATATATATATATATATATATATATATATATATATATTTATATATATTTACAAAATATATAATACTTTTTGGAGGAATTGAACTGATACATATTGTTCCAAACTTGCTTTTTTTTTTTTTTTCACTGTATAATATGTCCATGGTTCAAACATATAAATCTAGTTCATTGCTTTAAGTTGTTGGTGCGAATGAAGCACGTTTATTTTGCCACACCTCAATCGACAGTTCAGTTGTGTCTAATCTGCGACCACTGCAAACGCTGCTGTATATCTATCCTTACACACACATGCAAATGTTCTCTGGGTTCGATACCAATAGGTGGAAGATGATGGGAATGATAGGTGTGTTTTAAATCTTAATAGATATTTCTAATCTTCATCTTTTTTTTCTATTTACTCATGAAGCCTAGAAATAAAAGGTGATCCTTGAATTCAACAGCTGCTCAAGCACCCACTATGTGTACAGCCACGTATGCACCAGGGTCTGAACTTGATCAATTTAGATCCAATAGTTCAAGAAGAGGGTGGGGGTGGGGGTGGGGAACCCATTCTACATCTGCAAAAGAAGCTGATGCTAAGAACTGGATTGAAGACCTTCAATATATCTTGTTCAAACTGCTAAAAGAACTTCCTCTAAAGCCTCCTTGGCAAAAATACATTTCTTAAATGGTTCACTTTAACCCTGAAATTCATTGTCATTGATATCATGAAAGAATGATTGGGGTGGGTGCCCCCTCTTCTGCTATAGTTAGGCATAATTTTGAATACTGATAAAACATAAGTTGGAGCAGGAACCAGGGCTTTTTAACCCATTCTGAAAAACTTTCCTAAAGAGGTTAGTCAGCAGTGCATAACAGATTTTCTACCCTTTCCCCAGCCCAGTTTTGCCCATGGGCAAAAATTCTATCCTCCCCACCCCAGGGTCTCTGGGCTTTCAAAGGACTGCAGCCCCTCTGTGATTACCCTCGCCACACACACACACAGAGCAAGGTCAGCATGTCAGTCTTTCAAAGATGCCATGGCCTAATCCTTAGCACCAATGAATATGTTGCATGGCAAAAGAGACATTGAAGATATGATTAAATGAAGGACCTGGGGATGGGGAGTCTATCGTGGAAAATCTCAGTGGGATCAGAGTAATCATAGGCTCCTTAGAAGTGGAAAAAGGCAGCCCTGGCTGATGGCTCAGTGGATTGGCACTGGCCTGCAAACCCAAAGGTCGCTGGTTCGATTCCCCAGGCAGGACACATAACCAGGTTGCAAGCCAGGTCTCCAGCCATATGCATAGCTGGAGGCGAGTGAAAGGCAACCATACCTGGATGTTTCTCTCCCTTTCTTCCTCCCTCCCTGCCCTTCTCTCTGAAAATAATGAATAAAATATATTTTTAAAAAAAGAAGAAGTGGAAAAAGGGAAGCATAAAATGAGGTCATAGTGATGCCAGGTGAGAAAGACTCAACCTACTCATCCTGGCTTTGAAAGTGGAGGGAGGAGCCCCAAGCCAGGCATGTGGGTGACATCTAGGAGCTGGAAAAGGTACAGAAACAGATGTACTCCTACAGCTAGAGCCTCTAGAACACAATGCAGTCCTGTCAACACCTTGATTCCAGCACAGTGAGACCAAGGTTGGCCTTCTGATACACAAAAAACGGTAAGATAATCAATTTGTATCACTTTATGCCACTACGTCCAAGGTAATTTGTTACAGCAGCAATAGGAAACTAATAGAGTAGGTAAAGGTTGGGTGCTTGGTGCCATTTTTCAGAGGTGATGGCCATTACCTCAGAGAATTCCAATCATCTTAATAATTCCACAGCAGTAAAATAAATAAACCACCCACAGCATATTATTTTAAAGAATGTATTTAAAATAAATATACTACCAACTAAAGAATTGTTTTTAATCAATGACAATCCTCTGTCTTAGGACCATGTGCAACTTTGGGAAGAATCCCTGAAATCACACCTTGTTCCTTGCTGAGCACCTGTATTAACTCATCCTGCAGCTCACTGTCTGACATCCAATGCTGTGGGTGGTTGGAGGTGGAGAAAGTGGTTCAGAGCTTTGAAAGATCTTATTGGTCTTGGTGGGAAAAACACACCCGAAGTGGGGATGGGTGGGGAGTCCTTTTCCAGATGAAAACCATAGGGTGGCCCTGGAGGGACAGGTAGCCTACAGGTCTGTTTAATAAGGGGCAAAGGTCTCTTTCTAGGTCAAGGAGACCTTTAGGCTTATTTGGATTTTGTTGTTTGTTTTTAAGTTAATTCTTTAAAAAGAACAACATTTTACCCAAAAGTAATTTTCACAAAACAGCAAAGAATATTTATAAAAAAAGGCATTCCAAAATAGTAATACAGTTAAAACTAAAATTGCCTCTGCCGAAAACAGCAAAGCTACTTTTAGTCATCTGAATTTGTCATCCATTCAGAAAGTGGATGTGTGCCCTGTCTCCAGTCACTTTCCTTTAAGTCTTTCTTCTCCGCCTTTTTTTGAAGTGGTGGGCTGGCTGGAAGGCCTTCTTTGTCCCCTGTATCCCCCTTCAGGCCCCCAAAGAAGGCACAGGCACACAGAAGACTGAAGCCTAGGGTGGCCCTCTGCACCCTTATAGCCTTTCAACCCAGAGACCTTGTCCCCCCGCCCCTCTTCCCACTTCCCTTCTCTTTCCACCCCTCTCCCCTGCAAGCACACCTCACAGTTCTCTTTGGATCACTTCTGTTCTGGGGGAGCTGATCTGACCTCAGTCTCCCTCTCTCGCCTTTTTCCTCATGTACCCCTTTTTTCCAGTTTCCTACTGACTTGGTGAGTCACTTTCTTTCTAAAATGCTATGGTTAGAACTTAATTTGCACTCCCAGGAAGAGGTTACTTTTGCAGTGCAGGAACCTAGAAAAATAGGCAAGGATGTGAAGAAACCAAAACAAACATTCCACACTTCAGATTTTTACCATGTGCTCTCTCATGTACCTGTTTGCAGGCTAACGTTATAAAGGGGAGGAGGGCAGAAGAACATATGTCTTGTATTTTACTTACATCATCTCATTTTAAACCATCACAGCAGCCCATATGGTATGCAGTATTTAATTGAATCTAAGTCATACATATTTTTTCACATTTTTAACATCACTAAAATAGGGATGTGACCTACAATAGGCAGCTTGCATTTAATTCACATATAGCAGTGAAATTGAAAATTTTCTAGGGTTATCTTTCCCCTAGAGGTATGGAAAAATGATGGTGAATCTTATCACTGATGACAACTTAGATTAGATGAAAGTACTGTAGACAGCATTGTCCCCATTTTGCAGCCGAGAAAACTGAGGCTCAAAGATCTGCTGAGGATCTCAGAGATGGTGAGAGGTGTAACTGTTATTCTATACACTCCCACTAAGTTTGTTAATTGTGTTATTCAGGTCACAATACTTACTAATATTTTTCTTCCTATAAATAACTAAGAGATTTGTTTGGAACTATACTGCTATGGTAGTCCATTCTTGTTTCCTAAATCCCACTTTTTGCTTCTACTGATTTAGGATTTATACCCTCTGAAATTTTAGTGGTTTCCTCTGAAATTTAATGATACATTTTTAACTTAATAAACTCTAAAGTTATCTTAACCCCCTTCTATAATAATACAAGGACTTCAGTGCACTTTAACTCTGAACACCTCTTCCTAGCATTTTATCATTGCTCTTTGTTAATCCTATCATGTTATTATTATCATTGTTATCTAAAGATAATTTTTTCTTAAATATTTTTATTTCTCTTTTAGAGAGAGGGGAAGGGAAGTAGAAAAGGAGGGAGAGAAACATTGATGTGCAAGAGAAACATTCATCAGTTGCCTCTTGAACACCCTCCACTAGGGACCTGGCCCACAACTCAGGCATGTGCCCTGACCTGAAACCAAACTGGTGAAGTGACCATTCGGTTCACAGTTTGACACTAAACTCACTGAGCCACACCAGCCAGGTCTAAGATAATGTGGTTTTTTTTTCCTTAATGCATATCCATTGTTACCATTTTATTAGCTTGTTTTTCCTTCTTGTATGTTAGAAAAGTCTCCTGGGAATATTTTCCTTCTTCCTGACGTACCTCCTTCAGATGTTCCTTTTACTGAATGCCAGATGCTAATAAACTCTCAACTTTTGTTTACTTTAAAATATAGTTATTGTATTCCTTTGCTTGAAAAAGAAGTTTTCTGAATGCAAAATTTTAGGTTGACAAGCATTGTTCCATTATCTTCTGGCTGCCATTTGTTGCTAAGAAGCATCTTATTAGTAATGTCATTCCTTTGTAGGTGATCTGTCTCTTGTCTCTTTGTCATCTTTTGAATTTTTCAATTTCACTGCTATACGTATAGATATGTATCTCTATTTACAAAACCTAGCTTATTATTACTAAATCTGAGCATTCATATTTCTCATCAATTCTGAATAGTTCTTATCTATTAAAAAAAAAAAAATCTGTCCTCCATTCTCTCTATTCTGTCTTTCTGGGACTTCACTGAGATATTAAGCCTCCAAATCTCATTTCAGCCTCCAAATCTCTTAACCTTTCTCATATTATTTTATCCCCTGTCTTGCTGTGATGCTGAGTTCTGGGTATCTTTCAAGGTGTATCTTCCAGTTCATTAATTCTTTCTTTAGTTGCATCTAAACTGTTGAGTTTTAATTTCAAACACTGTTTTTATTTCTAGGAATTTCATGTGGTTCTTTTTCAAATTTCCCTAATTATTTCTGATGGTGTTTTACTGCTTACTCATTTTCTTGACTTCATCCTTTGTTCCTTTAAATATTTCATGCATAGCTATGGTCTGTATTTGACAGTTCTAATACCTGCAGTCTGGTGTTTAAATGTGCTCTTTGTTTCTTTTACTGATGCTTATTTGGCATGTCTTGCCTCCTTATATATGTGCCTGATCTTAAAATATGGAAACTCTGTGGTCCTAAATTGGAGATATTTTACCAAAGAGAATTTGTGGCCATTGAGCTGAAGGCCTAGAGGTCCTGCTGACCTGGGAACACTCTAGCTCTCTCCTATAGCCATATGAGGTCATGGACAACTACCCAGTGTCCTTTGACATGCCCTAGTATTGTGGTCACTCTGTGTGCTGGACATGCATTGTTAGTGGAAAGATGAGTAGGGTAATAAGGATTCTCCCTGTTTGGGACCTGTGCTAGAGCACATCATTGCATTGGTGGCTTGTCGCAGAGGATAGGGTAGTAGAATTTCTCTTTGGGCCTCCACAGCAGTTTCTTTCCAGAATTATTCTAATCACAAGATCCTGTGGGGCTGTTAAAGTACCCCTTTGGCCACTAGGAATTAGTCTAGGGTTTTGTTACCTAAGACTGTCCAATCAGTGTCTTGATCTGAGATTTTCCACCCTGATCCTTAAAAGAAAGGCTCTACCTTTGATCTTAAATCACCAGTTGTAAGGATATATCAGAAAACCACCATGGGTATACATCCATGTCCTCTGACCCATGAACAAACCTGAGAGAATGGAAATCATAACCAGAAAGAAGAAGAGGAAGTAATCCTGAAAGCATTAAGGACATGGTTCCTGTCCCTGAGGTCCCAGACTTACAGGTCTCCTATAGCTCTCCTTCAGTTCTGGTAGCACTTTTCATACTTTAAAAAAATCCTTCCATCCCCTCTGTTTTTTTTGTTTTTTTTCTATAGCTACTTTGTCATCTAATGCCCAAACTAATGACTTGAAATTTTTACAAGAACAGCCCCTATGCAGTCTGGAGCAAGCACCTGATCTGTTATGTGTTGCAGACCAGAGCATTACTACCCAGCCCCAAAGAAGATCCTGCAACCATCTAGTTAGAAGAAAGATTCTGAAGAATATGTAAGAGCAGTTGATGATCTGTGTTTAGTGTTAACATGTTTCTGAAGTTTTGCTACCTAGATCCTATTGGAAAAATAAAAAAAAAAAACAAAAAAAACCTCAAACCAAAAAAAAAATTACAATATTGTTTAATTAAACAATAAACATTCTATATATATACATTGACCAAGAATTCTTTTTAAAATTTTCCCTCTCACATTAGCTTGCAGTCTTATAAAGGTAATAGCTTTCTCCTCCTCTGTGCATATAGTCAATATTCAATGAATGAATGAAATTAAATAGGCGGGGATCTTATAATGGATGGAGGATCTTAGGTTAATTAAAAAAATTTAACATTGGCTGTACTCAGAAGTGATTGTTTCAAGAGCCTTAGCCTTGAGAGCGACATCAATCAATTCAATAAATAAATCCTACATGCCTCTCTGTGTGTGCATAGCTATGTGCTCAGTGCCTTGGCAGATACAAGAATACATTCCCTTCCTTCAAACCACCTCAGTCATACCAGAGATAAGGCATATGTGGAAATAACAAAGCAGAGTGTCGTGTGAGCTATAGAGGAGGTACTCACTTCACGGTCAGCACACTTATCAGGTTCATTACCCAGTGAATATTTTAGTTTCTTATAAACACTGAATTTCATCTGAGAGTGTGGCAGTATGGCTTTTTTTTTTTTTTTTTTTTTTTTCCCTCCTCTCCTTGTATGGAATTTCTTTACGAGGTCACAGGTTTCATCTTCTCTTACTTAATACAGCCAAGGCCCCTTATGTTCATTTCCCTTTCATTAAACCATAATAACTGTTGACTGAGTAGTCCTAAGAAACTAACATCATTGAGACTCCAGTCCTGGTTCTTCCTGGTTCCTGTCTAACACCTCAGAGAGGCAGGGAAATTCTCCAAAATGTACCGCTAACCAGTTGTACAAGTGCCAACCTTTTTAAAACATATTCTTTTTTATCAGTAATCTGTTGCTCATATCCTTCCCTCCAGCCCATAACAGGCCGAACTCCCCCATTAGCCACTGCTCCATGGTGCCAGTCTGGTAGGGCCTTGGTTAAAGACAGTTCAGCACCTGATTCCTGGACAGCGCCATAGCCATGGGACAGGTCCAGAAGCTGAACCCTGTCCTTCCCCCATTTGTTTCCACTAATGAGAAAGATTTTGAAAAGCATGGCAAGTCTCATTATAAAAGTTTCCTTTCCAGACAAGTCATTAAGGTCAAAAGGCAAGAGTTAGAGACATAACAGGTATTTCCAAATTCCCAAGGATGGATCTAAGTCAAGCTTTCAAACATATCTAACAATTTCATGGGAAAATAAATCTTTAACTTAAAAATTAAGAAGTGAGCCCTGGCTGCTGTGGCTCAGTGGATTGAGTGCCAGCCTGTGAACCAAAGGGTTACTGATTCAATTCCCAGTCAGGGCCCATGCCCAGGTTGTGGGCCAGGTCCCCAGTTGGAGGCACGTGAGAAGCAACAACACATTGGTGTTTCTCTCCCTTTCTCCCTCTCTTCCCTTCTCTCTAAAAATAAATAAAATCTAAAAATTAAAAAATTAAAATTAAGAAGTGAAAAAATAAATAAATAAAAAACAAGTTCCCTCTTCGTTCAAAAATCCTGAGAGCTAAAGAAATCTTCAGGGACACTGGTAACTTTCTGATGTCTATTAGAGAATAATACTTTCTAGGTTGTGGTGAAGACAAATGAGACAAAGCAAGTAAATTGCTTATCACAGCACCTGGCACATACTAAATGCTCAATTGTTAGTCTGTGGAGGGTGATTATGTTTATTTAATGCCTAATACAACACTGACAATTTGCCTAGACCAACCCACACCTTAGAAACTCCAGTCTCTCTCTCTCTCTGTCTTTTTTCCATCAATGAAATAACATGGCACTGCAGAACATGTTTTGTGTTTAATTAGAGCTATATATCCTCTTGTTAATTTTTAACACAGTCATTGAAACATTCTTACATTGTATTGTCTGCAGACATGCAACTCTAAAGTAAGTTGTCTTGTATTTTACTTAGTTTCCTATAAATCAATGTCCCACCTAGGAAGAAGTTTATTTACCCCTATTATATTAGTCAGCTCTTATTCATTCATTCTGCAGCTTTTATTAAGCTACCGTGTGCCAGGCACCTTGCTGAGCACTGGAGTTGGTGGTGAAGAAGAGCAATGCCTGCCTTCACAGAGCTCAGAGAGAATCAATATGCCAGATGAATGAAAGAAATTCATATTTGGGGAAAGAATTTCAACTTCCCCCAACTGAATCTTTTTCAGAATTCAGAATTTGTAACCCACTATCCAATCTTGCTGAAAGATGCTAATAAGAAATTGAATGATAAAACAAATGAGATAGAGAAGAGAAAGACATGACTGGGGCAACCCATGAATTAATCAGCCCCTGAATAATCAGGAGGTAATATATAAAATGTAAGTATCATAGTTCATGCCTTTTTAAATAATTAAACATATTAAAGGAGGGACAAAAAGACCACATTTCTAAAGAAATGAGTAGCCTTAAGGCAGAGTGAGCAAAAAAAAAATCTCTATAATAGCATTTATAAGCCTTTTCTATATTATAATAAAGCAAGCAGGGAGCAGTAAGAGGGATGGTTATATGGATTCTCCCATATATTTTAAAGTAGCGGGTGCCAAACTAGAGATCACAGAATTATTACAAGGCATCTGAGAATTCATCTGTGCATGGATGTTTTATCAATAGGCAGTAAAGCATAGCTACTATTATATGGACATTTTTTAACATTAAAAAGGTATCTTCGTACTTGAAAAAAGTTGAAAACTGTGGTCTTAAAATATGTGCTCATTTACTGTTGAAAAATGGGGTTAAAAGGAGCCATGGAAAAGGTCATTGAAAGGAGAAGTGTGGGAAGACTTCAGACAAGAGACGGAAGAAGGATGAGAGAATAGGGGTGTGGGAGAAGAAAGAGAAGAGAGGAAAATTATATGGGATACGGGAGGGAAATTATAGAGTCATGCATTAAAACCCCAGCTCCTTCTCTCTCTAGCTGTGGGATCTTAGGATAAGTTACCTAACCTTTCAGAGTTTTGGTCTCCTCATCTATAGAGAACAGACTAACAGTAATCTACCTCACAGCCCAGTGGTAGCAGTTAAGCAAAATAATGACACAGAATGCTTGGTCCTTTGTCTGACACATGGAAAGTATTCAAATGTTAGCCACCATTATGATGATCATCATTTCTTACTCTGCCACTCATCCATCCATGAGATCATTCTACCTTACCTGTCAGTAAACACCTGAGCGCTGCTTTCTGGTCAATTCTCATCTTTCTCGAACTGGGTTAGCTTGAACTCTTTTGATTGCGATAGACACTAGCCTTTGCTAACTTCTCCTCCTCCGCACAATAAAGGAGGGATCTCATGGAGGCATATTGAGGTAACTCATATAACTCAAAGAGAATCTGATCAACGGAGCCCCAAGAAAGCAGGCACAAGGGCAGCAGGGGGATATCAGAACTGACAGGAGCCAGAGTCCAAACATAGCTGGGTCTTTCTCCCTGACTTTCTGCCTCTCATCCCTGTCTCTGTAATTTAGCCTGTCAGCTTAATTATTTCAGAACATCTTTCTCCCTACATCTGGAACCAAAACACCAGCAGCTCCTGGGCATGTATCTTCCCAGCCTGACCACCAGAGAGGAAGTTCCAATTAATTCCAAGAGAAAGATTCTGAGTGGCCATGTGCCCACTGCAGTGGTTCAAGGAAACTCTGGATGGGAAAGAGGGAAGCTGATCTTCCAAATAGCAAAGGTTCTGTTCCTAGGTCCAAGAGGGCATACAACCAACGACTGATACAGTCATGCAGTAAACATTCGTTGAGCACCGGCGCCCCACACTAGAGATACAGAAGTGGCCATGACACTCATGGTCCCTGTTCTCCTGGGGCTGACGCTCTGACAGGGCAGACAGCAATAAGCAAAGAAACAGGAAATTTGAATTCTGTTGAGAAACAAGGTACACATACACATGCACACACACACCACTTGGGGAAAATCTCACACAACTTTGCCAAGATTTGAGAGGCCACATCCAGTTTGTGAGATTCTTAGTATATTAAAAACTGAAACCTTCATCAGCACCCCCAAAGACCTCAGGCACAGACCCATTATGCTTTCCAGTTCATCCTATCATCCCTCAGTTAAATCATCCACTTCAGCACCCATTCAGCTTCCTTTCTAACCCTCAATTTCAGTTTTTTTTTTTTTTTTTTTTTTTGGGCGGGGGTATTTATTTATTTTTGAAACCTACTGCAATCCAGTGATGCGAGGGGGAAAAAAAAAAAGACACCAGCTAGATTTCCAAGAAAATTTGCATGCTCAGAATTATGAGCTAATGGTAGAAAGGTCTCTGTAGGGCCTCAGCCTCACAGATGTGAGATTCATGTATTTGTAGTGGATTCGTTGGGTATGTATTTGTGTGTGAATGTAGTCCAAGTATTTCTCTCTAACGTGAATATTTTTTAAATTATGTAAATGATTTTGGCAACCCTGTTTTAGCATTTTTTTTTTCACTTTTTAATATACTAAGAGTTTCAAAAACTGGAAGTGGCCAAGTCCTCTCAAATTTGGGGAGGGCCTGGCATTAGCATTTAATGAGCATGTACTATGTGACATACCCAACTCTGTGATTTGCCCCTTACGTGCACTCTCATCTAGAAAGCTGTTGCCTCCTATGTTATGAAGAAGGAAAGTGAGACCAAAGTTCTGGTCTCTTGCTAAAGGTCACACAGTTATTAAGGACAGAGCTGGGAGGAGATTGTGGTCTATTTGGCTTCAAAACCCGAACTCTTTCCTCCCTACCACTGGTTTCTGAGCTGGGCCCATCTAGAATAAAGTTATTTTCACTTTGTAGCAAAATTAGCTAAATAAGGATGATGTAATTTTTTCATAAGCTAAAAATATTCCATCTCCAGGACTGATGTTTTTAATTCTAAGATTTTGTCCCTTTTGCTTTTTCTGGTATTAAAAATAATTTTATGGTTATCATATCGTAGGTGGTAGTTATTGATTTTTTATTGTCCTTACTTGGCAAATCCTATGTGAATGCTGCAAAGTTTGTGTTCTAAAATTTTACTGAGCCGGGAAATCTTAAAGTTTGAAAAGCACTGGTCTATGTAACGGTGACCTTAGAAAGGCAGAGCTAAGCCCTGGCTGGTAGTACAGTGGATAAAGTGCCGGCCTGCAAACCCAAAGGTCGCGGGTTCGATTCCCCAGCCAGGGCACATAACCAGGTTGCAAGCCAGGACTCTAGCCAGCTCCTTAGCTGGAGGCAGGTGAAAGACATTGATGCCTCTCTCTCTCTCTCTCTCTCTCTCTCTCTCTCTCTCTCTCTCTCTGCCTCTCTCCCTCCCCCTCTCCCTCCCCCTCTCTAAAATTAATAAAATCTTTAAAAAAAGAAAGAAAAGAAAGGCAGAGCTGTCCTTTGTTGAGCCCTGCCCTATGTGGGCACTCCTGGGCTGGATGGTTTTCATACATCACCTCCGATCCAACCACTAAAGGTGGGGCTAAAGGTGGGGGTCTTGCCCTGGTTTTACAGATTAGGAAACTGAGGCTTAGATAGATGAGGGTCCTTGCTGGGGGTCTTGGGCTCCAGCCCTGCCCCTTCGCTCTCTCAGGTATGGTTGCTCGAGAGCCCGATCTTTCTGCTGTCTGTGAATCTCACCCCCAAGCATCCCCTCTCTCAGTCCCACAGCCTCACGTGTGACACCCGTGACACCCATGTTCCTTGCTGGGGTTACAGCCTCATCTTCCCTTCCCGCTTCCTCCTCCCCAGAGCCCACCCTTTCCCTATACATGGAGCTTAGATCACTTTCAGGGCCTCCATAAACAGCATTTTAGAGACTGAGGCCGGCTTTTGTGACTCTGTTGATACCCTGGCTTGGAAGAACTTCCTGGAGGGACTCAACAGGGAGGTAGTGAGAAACGTTGAGGTCAGATAAGTTCCCCAGAGCTCTTGGCGGTTCACAAGATCTCTTATCTCAAGGCAGAGCAAGTAGTGGGGTGAGCCAGCCACTTCCCAGAAGGCCGAGGGGCCCATCTTGCATGTTCACAATGGTCTTGGTACATGCGCATGGCCTTCCTGCTGTGTGCAGGTTTGGAGGGTGGTTTACCCATGCGCAGGCTGTGGCTAGCTTTCTTGACAGCTGCACCTTCAGTCTGCGTAGGGGATCTTGGCCCTTTGCAGAGACAGATGTACCTTTGGGTTGACCAGAGGCTGTTCTCACCTATGCCCCAGCCCATCCCTAGTTATAGACTCATAGTGTGGCCTCAAGTAATGGCCAGATGCAGCTGTGGCAGCCATTCCTGCAGAGAGAAAAGCACCTGTTCCCTGCATTGGGAAGAGAAGAACTGAGGGAGAGGGACAAGGCCTGGCTCTGCCTGAGGACGATGGGACCAGACCTGAGCCCAATGTAGTTTTTAGGCAATAATAGATAAAGGTGAAAGTCTCCATCAGCTTATAGCACTAGAAATGACTAATGAAGCCATTGTAATTTACACCATGGGAAAAATGTTGACAAATAGATCAAAGCTTAATATTATGCATAACATTATGCAAAAGTATTAATAATAATAGCAGGACTTTGCTATGGGACATGTTTGTCATTTTCCAGTGCCTAATATTTACTCTCACTTCCTAACAACACCCATCCTTCCTCATGAGAAATTGCCTCTCCCCTTTTGTGGGCAGTTTTGGGAAAATGGTAATCAGGGAATACTGCTCTCACTCTACAGAAGCCAGAAGGACCTCTGGAGGTTCTTCCATCAGATGCCAAGAAGTAGAACCAAGAGGTGGGCATAAGCCCTAAGCACATCTAATTGGAATGTCCCCTGACACTGTCATTTTGGGGTAGAGCAATGCAGGGATGGAAGAAACATTCAAAATTTAGTCATTTTCACTGTAGCACCTGAGCTAGGCTGTCAGAGGTTTCTGGCTCCTTCTAGAGCTGTCTTTTCCAAGCCTGGTCCTTTCCCATTCCCTTTGCACCATCGAGCTTCTCTGTAAACCTGCCAATCAATTTCCTTTTCACATAAGTTAGGCAGAGTTCATTTCTGTTATTTATAACCAAAGAACCCCACTGAGTATCACCTGCCGAAATTAGTTCTGTCCTCTCCTCGGTGGCCTGGTGGGAGGTCAGACACCTGGTCCAGTGGTGTTGTCATCACTCAGACAGTGCTGGGCCAATTCACTTGAAATGGCCTTGGGGGGCTGTTTTCATGCCAGAGAATAACACGTGACCTTATAACTATGCCTCAATTTGGACCCAAAACAGTATTACAGGCTCAATCAGCTGTTTATTCACCAGGCTTGGCTACATATGCCAAAAAGCCTTTTGACTATTTCCAAAAATAAAATCCAGCCTCACAGAAGAAAATTCTCCAAGGAGTTCCCAAAGCCTGCAAGACAATGGCTACAATCTTGGGATAAATGTCTGGCACTCTGGATGAGTGTTCAGAAGGCGAAGGAAACTCTCATTTGAATGGCCAGTAGCCCATCTCATTATCTAAAAAGTCACAATCGATGGTGGAAACATGTTTCTTAGCCAAAAAAATTAGACTTTGTTCTAAAGACCTTCTGGAAAATCCTCTACGTAGAGCTGAGAACTCTCCCCATCAAGCTCACCCCCTAGGCATAGCCAGCTAAGGCCTTTCCCCTTCACATTGGCAGGAGGTGAGGTTTAATAGAAAGTGGCTCTTATCTGTTGTTCTTAGAGAGAATGTGTGTCCTCTCCCCGAGAATGGGCTGCAACTCTAAAACCAGAGAACATGAACTATCCATCATCAAACCTTGCTTTAGAACCTCTTCTGTAGGCATCGCGCTATCTTGCTTTGTAAGTTTCTCTTAGATTGGGGGTAGACTTGCCCTTACATTTCCCAAAATAAAAATGTGTGTGCAGGCATATAGGTTTGGATGACCTTATGGGCCCCAAATGGCAACATTAGTATAGGTGGAACACACCCTCCCCCATCCCCACCCCTGCTTGGAAGTGGTTCACCTGGCTGTGTCCACACTCAAATGAGAGGAGTGGATAAATGTGCTGCCAGCCACCCGAATGCCATGGCCAGAGGTCCGGGCCCCGTCCTGACAACTGAAGAATCCCACTCTCAGGCAGGTGGCAGGAGAAATGTGGTCATTCTTGATGCTTCCTTTGATAGAAAAGAAAAAAGAATTGACTACTGTATCTTGGTGTCTGGCAATTTCTATCTTTTTGTGATCAAAAGATCACAGCCTAACAAAAGGAGAGAGAGGAGAATCTCTGCTTTTGGCAGGCTCCAAGACAGTCTTGGATTATTTATTTGTTCTGTAACTCATTTCTGTCAAACATTCTTTTCCTATATGTTGTCATAAAAAATTGAAATACCAATTTCTCAGTGGATATCTTGGCTTTAACTATCTATCTGACCTTGCACAAATTATTTAACTTCTCTGAACTTGTTTTCTTGAGTGTAAGCACAGTACCTGACACAACATAGATTTTCAGTAAGTATTTGTGGGAGAGTAAGATTATTTCTAAGGGCCCTTTCAATCCTAACCCTCTGTGGTTTTTCTGGTTATTGAGTGGAGTCTAGTGGGCTCCTTCTCCCTGGTGAACAGCACCATTGCCCTTTGGCATGTTTCACAGTCACTTGGCATTTATTCTCAAAAGCATTGTTCTGCCATCCTCCTGAGCATGCTCATTACTATACGACATATATACATATATATATATATATATATATATATATATATATATATATATATATATATATATAGTTCCTCTTGGGATTCTAGAATTGAAGGACCATGTGGTTCACCCAGTAGAATTGCTGTTGGCCATTGTTGCTCAATCTTCCT
This sequence comes from Noctilio leporinus, assembly GCA_004026585.1. Taxonomy (NCBI): domain Eukaryota; kingdom Metazoa; phylum Chordata; class Mammalia; order Chiroptera; family Noctilionidae; genus Noctilio; species Noctilio leporinus. The sequence goes on from PVIW01003552.1 coordinate 132,369, forward strand.
GGCTTTTGCTTGTCAAAGTTGTTTGCTAATTTCCTCTGTACATTTGAAAAACTTTTTATATACAATAGCTCTAACTTCCTTCCACTTTCAGCTATGTTGTGTCATCTGTAATAAATAGGCACAACAGTAAACTTTGTTCAAATGTCAAGTCACTCTTTGTAGTCCTACTTCTTAATTGGCCAGTGCCTTAATTTGTACAATTGAGGTATTTCTGGGGTTAATACTGCTCTTTTGTAAGGTTGATTTACAAAGTATGTCCCTTAGAGGCTCACCCCTAATCTGAATTGTCAACTGGGGACAGCTAGAGATTGATGATGGGGGATTATATTGTCTGCATGTTGCACTTTCATCCAATTTTCTGATGCGTTTTGGTAATGATGTTGACAGTTGTGTGAAGATCTGTTACTGAAATTAAAGCAGCAGCAGCCACATTTTTTAGCTTGATGATTAAATTTGATGAGATCGGAGTGGGTTTTACTTCTCCCTCAGAGAAGAGATTTACTGTCCACCAACTGATTTAACCTCATGCTAGAAGATGGTTTGTGACATAACTTACCATGAGAAAAAAGAAATGTCAAAGAGCATTGGAACAAAAATCAACCTTGTTTGACTTTTGTGAGATGACCTTGAAGGGACTGCAAACGTACACATGATCAAAGATTTCTGCCTGTAGAGCATCATAGAGAAAATAAATGTTGACACATGTTGGTGGACTTTTGTATTGATGAGCATCTTCCAACAGTAGCTATCATTTGAGTGAGTCAGGGCTTTCATGAAATCAGATAAGGTAAAAAAAAAAAGGAATAGGATTATGGGTCCTGGATTTTTCTTGCCACTGGCAAAAGGTGAAAGTAACCATTTATAAGTCTGAGTCTACATGACTTAAAGCCACAGTGAGATGCTAGAAGAAAGCTCATGAGTGATCCTGTGCAGGATTTTCCAATAAGGTGATATGTGTAGTTTCACCCTGTATAAGAATTCTCCAAATACTCATAACCAAGAATTCACAAAGTAGGAGATGGAAATGGACAAGAGACAGAAAAATATTGGGTCAGCCAAAAAGTTCATTTGTTTTTTTTTTGTTTTGTTTTTTCTGTAATATGGCTCTAGTAACACTTAGTTGTCTTCAGCTTCATTCAGAAACAATGTTGTTAGATTGTATTGTAACAACTGTCATTATCAGCATGCATTTTAAAAAGACTAGTCACAGTTGGCGAATTTTTGTGTAGTCATTTTAATATTGAAGATGGAAAAAAAATACATATTTTTGGCATATTATGTTTTATTATTCCAAGAAGGGTAAAAAATGCAACTGAAATGAAAAAAAAAAAGATTTGTGGAAAGGTGCTGTGGCTGATCAAACATATCAAAAGTGGTTTGTGAAGTTTTGTGCTAGAGATTTCTCACTGGGTGATGCTCCATGGTCAGGTAGACCAGTTGGAATTGATAGCAAACAAATGGAGACATTAATTGAAAACAGTCAACATCATACCATGTGGGAGATAAGCAACACACTCAAAATATCCAAATCAATAAAGATATTGGTGGAAATGAAGAATGTATCCTTTATTTTACGGAAAACACCATATGGACTTTTTGGCCGACCCAATATTATATAATCTCTCTAAGAATTTTAAAGATGTGCATAAAATCAGACTCTAATTTTCAGTAACAAACTGGCAAAATTGGGCAGATTATGCTACTCAGTGCTGGCAAAGATGCTGAGAGGTGAATATTTTCATGACTTGCTAGTAGGAATTCAAAATTCTGAAAGGGAAAAAAACCTGAAAAGGTTGCTGTCCCAATACACTAAAGTTATAGGTTCAATCCCTGGTCAGGGCACATGCAAGAATCAATAAATTAATGCATAAATAAGTGGAACAATAAATTGATGTCTGTCTGTTTATCACCCCCGCTCCCAGCTCACCCTTTCTCTCTCCCCCTCTGGCTCTCTACAATCAATAAATTAATATATATATTAATTTATATAATATATATATATGTGTTTAATCTGAAAAGAAGCTTATGAAAAGGAACTAAGCCCTTTGAAAATATGCAAACCCTTAACTCTATAATTCTACTTTTATAACAGTTTCCTAGGGAAATAATCAGAAGTGTATGGTCAAAAATTTATGTGCCTCTTTTTATAACAGCAAAAAAACAGAAGCACCAGTCAGGGCACATGACCAGGTTCCAAGCCAGGTCTCCAGCCAGGTCTGTGGCTGGAGGCAGGTGAAAAGGCAACCATACATTGATGTTTCTCTCCCTCTCTTCCTCTCTCTCTGGAAATAATAAATAAAATCTTTAAAAAATAATAAAAAATAAATTTAAAAAATAAAATAAAATGTAGAATTAAAAAAAGAAGTAAATCTATTATCTATTAATAGCAACATGATTAATTATATAACAACACGACAATGACATACTATGTGATCATTAAAAATTCTATTCAAAGAATATTTAAGGACAAGAAGGATATAGTATTCATGATATCACAACTAAGAGAAAGAAGCATACAATAAGACTTTATGCAGCTGGTCCTAACTTTGTAAAACATTCACCTATGCACAGAAAAAGACTAGAAGGAAATATACCAAACTATTAACAATTATTCTAGTTTGATTTAGAGGTGATTTTCATTTTCTTCTTTAAACTTTTCTATATTTTTCCATTTTTGTACAATTTTCACAAAACAGGAAAAACTTGTAAAGATCGTACAATCATTACAGCATCCATAGAGTCACCCAAGAATTTTTTTCAGCATTTCAGAGCCTCTTCAGGATGAGGTTGGGAGGGCAATGATGTGTTTCTCTTCATCTCACTGGGAGAAATTCCATGGGTTCTGGGTGCCTTTCTTGTTTTTTCAGCTGCTTGGTAATTTTCTGCACCTTGTCAGGAATCAGAGGACTTTTGCAGATTTCTTTTGTCTGCTATTTCAGGATAGAATTGAAAACGTGTTCCTCAATAATTATTTTACCTGCGAGGTCTCTGAAATGCTCTTTCCAGGGCTCAGCAACAGCTTCTTTCTTATGTAGCAGCTCTCCATCTGGGAATAACGGAGCTGGTGGCTACACCATGGGCGTGTTCGTGTGTGTCTGACACTTAAATCTACATGTGTTATAAAATGTTGCAGGCATGCTAGAGGTTTCCATAGCGTCATTTTTCCATCTCGCTGTGCCAAATTTCTTTGAGCCTCTGCCCTGGTTTATAGATGTCTCAATTTCTCTCCCTCTGAGCTGGTGACAGTTTGCTGGAAATTAAGAGCCTTCCACCTCCTGGCTGTGGTATGAGGAGGCTGGACTTACACGATCTCAGGTGTCTCCCAGTTCCAACCTGATTTGTTTTTATGACACTTGAGTTGGTCACTTCCTCTCTCCCCTCATTTTTCTTAAGAAAGTGTGATATTTTATGGAAGTGAATCTCAGGGCTTCCTCACAGACACTGCTGATGGTGGATTAAAGCCCACCCTTTAATCAGCAAGAATGAACTTCAGGTTTAGAATATAGTATTGGGAGTTCTGGAGGCTTGGAAGCCATGGTAGACATGGCTTTTGACTTAAAGGGAAGGCAGGACCAAAACATTTGCCCACAGCCGAAATGGAAGCAAGTGCCTTGCTAGATTAAGCTTTGCAAAATCCACCTTATATGACGACAGCAGTCCTGTCCCCAACCTTTTTCGCACGAGGGGCCAGTTTATAGAAGACAATTTATCCACAAACCAGGAGATGGGGGACAAGAGGCAGAGCCCAGGTGGTAACGCGAGGGCAGCTGCTCCCCACCCTGGACCAGTACAGGTCTACGTGGGGGTGGGCGCGGTTGGTGACCCCTCTTATATGAGGGTGGGAGTAACAAGTCACATTTATTAAGCACCTACTTGTGCCTGGCATGCTGAGCACTTTACTTGAATCTTCTCATGTACCCCTCAGCAATCCTGAAATTGAAACTATTATTTTCTCCCCATTTTGAAGATGAGGAAACTGGGGTTTAGGAAACTTTCCTGAGGTTGATTTGAATTACAATGCAGTTTGACCAGTGTGTATCCCAAACTTGCTTAGAAGAATCACCCAGAGTGCTTGTTAAAGAGACAGCCCCAGTGTCTTGGAGCATCCCTGACAGGGTGGTGGGGGAGAGACCTGGAAATTGGTAGTTTTAACAAGTGCCCCTGGTAATTCTTATCAAACAACAGTGCAGTGGTTTTCAGGCCTGGTTGCAAACTAGAGTTACCTGGAGGCTTATAGAAAAAAAAGTCCTGGCGCTCAGCTCCACCCCAAGATATTCTGATTTAATAGGACTGGGGTGGGACCCAGGCATCAGTACTCGAAGGCTCTTCAGGTGATTTAAAGTGAAGCCAGGATGGAGGACCACTGCTCTGCCTTGGTAGGTTAAAATCAGCCTGACTCACTCGAACACAGCGATTTTCAACAGATGTGGCACCCTGGCTTACTGCAAGAATTTTAAAAACACGCTATGCCTGACTATTTAGTCAGGGGCACTGACCTCTGTCCTTTAAATTGTCAAATTTTTAAAATGACAACAGCCCACACAGCAATAGCTGTTTGGTGTGAATGAATCAAAATAATACCTATTTTTTGTCAGATCAGCAAAACATATATATATATATTATTTTTTTGGTGTGCCGTGGAATTTTGGTAATTAGTTTATGTGTGCCAGGAGATGAAATAGGTTGCAAATCATTACTGTAAAAAAATACTGGTAAAAGAAGAATCACTCAGTGCCGACCAGCTGTCTTCCTCTTCCCAGCCCAGCAGTCAGAGGAAGCCATGCGAAGCCTGAAAGAAGAAAAGAAAAACACCCAGCAGGGTGTGACACTGGTCCTTTCACCCATTTGTGCCCCAGCTCCTGATTGAGCAGCAAAATCTGGTGCCCTGAAGGGCTCCCTAGGCCAGAGCTTGGACAAAGAGTGGATCCCCTTGCCCCTTCACTACAGTGGGGCTCAAGGGGGTATGTCAGAATCCCATGGAGAGCCTGCTAAGAGATGGCAGGACCCTGTGGATAGTTGCTGATGCGCTAGGTCTAAGGTGGGGCAGATGCCCTAGTCAGGAGGCCACCCTTTTTGAACTGCTGCTTTGGCACTTTGGCTATCACCGAACTCACGTGCCACATGGACGTAAAGATGGCTCAGCCCTGCTTCCTGGCCAGTGTGCAACTGTGTTGTAGAGGAAGAATTTCTCTACCGGAACTTTCAGTTAGCATCTTAGACCTTTGGACTGTGATTTTCAGGAAACATCACTGAGGCATCCGTATAAACGAGTCATTGTCCTCCCACCCCACCCCACCCTCAGTCACAGGTTATTACGCACACTGCCAGGCGCAAATGTTCATTCATGAAATTACTTAACAAAATGTATGCAATGCTCCTCAATCCCAGGCAGTGTTCCAATAGCTGAAAAAGTGGTAGACCAGATTCTTACCTTCATGGAGCTCTTGCAGGGAGCTCAGGAGACACCTGAGATCGTGTAAGTCCAGCCTCCTCATACCACAGCCAGGAGGTGGAAGGCTCTTAATTTCCAACAAACACACACACATGCACAAATAATAATAATAATTTCAGGGCATGGTAAGAGATGTGAAGCAAGCAAATCAGGGTGAGGTGGCAGAGGTTGTAGCTGTAGATGGGGTGGTGCAAAAAGGCCTTTCTGAAGGGAGGATGTTTGAGCTGAGACTTGAATAATAAGCGGAGTTACTATTTCAATAACCAAAGAGGAGCTCTTATATCAAGAACATCACACCTAGGCTCTGCCTGGTGTGGCTCAGTGGATTGAGTGCCAGCCTTCAAACCACAGGGTCACTAGTTTGATTCCCAGTCAGGGCCTGGGTTATGGGCCAGGTCCCCAGTTAGGATTTCTCTCCCTCTCTTTTGCCCTTCATGCCTCTCTCTTTAAAAATAAATAAAATATATTTTGAAAAAGAGGAATGTTGCACCTGGGTTCTTTTTATTTTATTTTTTAAATATGTTTTTTATCCTTACCTGAGGACATTTTTTTTTTTCATTGCTTTAGAGAAAGGCATCAATTTGAAAGAGAATCAATTGGTTGCCTCCTAGACACACGTGGACCATGTGAACTGGGATTGAACCCACAACCTACGTATGTGCCCCGACCAGGAGTCAAACCTGAAACCTTTCAGTTACAGGATGATGTTCCAATCAACTGAGCCATGCCGGCCAGGTGCACCCGAGCTCTCACAGAGGAACCTGCCACTGCCAGTGTCATAGGGCAGAGGGAACAGCTGGTACAGAAGTCCCTGAGGCAGGAGGAGCTTGGTGCATGTGAAGAGCAGAAAGCAGGCTGAGGGTGACCGGCACACAACCACCATTGCATTTCACAGCTCTGTCAAGTTCTTCATCTCTGTTCTTATGGGAGCCTCGTAACAGCCCTATGATATAAGAGGAATGAGAGTACATATCCCCATTTCTGTGTGAAAAAAACTGAGGTGGGGAGAGGTAAAGGGTCACTCCCAAGGGCTGGTAAGAAATGGAGCTTAAGACAGTGCATTTCATGTGCACCCAGATAGCTGGGAACCGGTCCAAATGCAAAGTCTCACTCAGTACATCTGGAGTGGGGCCCGAGATTCTGCATTTCTGACAGGCTTCCAGGGGACGACACTCCTGCTGGTCCATGGCCCACACTTGCAGTAGCAAGGTCATAGGTCATTATTTCGTATTCCCACTACTTGGTCAAATGGACGATGTCCTTGGAATTGCCCACCTAGAGGTCCAGCATCAGAGATTGAAGTTTTCTCAGGCACTGATGGAACACCCAGGAAGGAAATGGCCATAGGGAGTGCCTCGCCCCTCGGTAGCACCAGAAAGGCCAGCCAGTGAAGGCTTCCCTTTGTCTTGGACAAAGCCTCTCTGTCAGGCCATACGTGCTGATGACCGCAGCACACTGGCTCGCTGCCACCCTGATTTACGCTCGTGAAATGCTCATTAATTCCCATAGGCAACTTCTTGGGTTATTTTAGGTTTTCAGTTTTGATAGCAAAAATCAGCTCCATAAAGCCAACATTTTTCTTCTTGGTTACATTGCCATGGACGGCCTAGCTGCCTTTTAGGTCTCTGGTGGCCTTGCTAACCAGATTTTATTTCTACCGGGACCTCAGAGCCAATGTTCCTCCCCAGGGTTCTTCAGTCTCAAATTTGGATCTGTCACACCCTAAAGAGTCACCATCAAGATTTCCCTTCCCCCCAAAGTTAGTATAGGTGGTAAACATCTATTTCTTTTTAAAAGCAGGAAAGGCATTGCACCAGCTAGCCACTGTTACCCAGAGAGGTAGGGAAAGTGACAAGACTTGGTTCAGAAGACCCCAGGGACCTGCCCCCTTGAATGAGCAGGGCTGGCCCCCGAAAGGATCCATGGAAATGCATGAACAGCTCCTGAACCTTGCTCCTGTCTTGCTCATGGGCCAGACAGTCTTCCTGGAACTGCTGATCTCCCCGACCGTTGTATTTCAGACATCGCAATTCAGCTCTAGTCATGCAGGCAACTTGCCAAAACACTTCTAGAACCTGTCACAAAAGAGGCCTTAGTGGAGGCCCCTGTGTCAATCACTCTGGGTCCTCTTAGCTGCCACGGGTCCACCTGGCTCAGCTGTCCCCAACTTACCCATAACTTCCAGGAAAACCCAATGCTAATTTGGCAGGAAAGTGCCAGTGAATACTAACGGCAGAGAACAGCTTGGCAACTCCCATTTTTCCTGTGACATCCTGAAGGTCTGGCAAAGACTCTTGAGTCGCTCAGGGAATTATCTATTTCACACCTTTTCCTGAGACGATCCATGGGCCTAAATTAACAAAAACATAGCTGACCTGTGTGTTTGTCTACATTTCATTCAATTCAACTAACACTGAGCTGTGTGAAGGCACCTTGCTAATCACTTGAAAAGAAACATAAGGTGCAGTCCCTATTGTCAAGAAGGTTGTAATCTACTACAGTTGAGCCTACACACACATCCACAAATATCTGGCATGCAAAAGAGAATGTAATAAATTCAGGATTTAAAGCGGGAATAGTGTGTGGTTGGGAGCTGGGTAGAAGAGGAGAGTAATTCTAACTGGAGAAGTCTGGAAAGATTTCATGGAAGGGGTGGCCATGAATCTGGTTTATCCATGGGATAGACAGAATTTCCGCCTGGGGATAAACATTTAGTGAAATAAACTATCTGCCATTTGTCAAGCATGTATCAGATGCTGTTCTAAGCACTTTATGTGTGTTAGCTCATTTGATCACCTCATAACCCCATGAGGTGGGGACCTGTATTACCATCCCCATATTATAGGTAAGAAAGGTGAAGCCTAGAGAGGTCAGGTCATCTGTCTTGGGCCAAATGCCAGTGGAGGGGGTTTGGGGAACTTGGGGTTTGAACCCAGGCAGCCTGGAAGCCGGGGCCAAGCCAGTAGCTACTGAAGTCTGTCTCTTATATGTACAAGGCATTTTGTTTTCTTTTTTATTGCTCTCATTTTAAAATCACTAATCAACTCTGTTGAGCTTTGTTAGAAGCAGAGTAAGCGCTGAGGACCTCCTGAAGATGTTTGTTTACTCCCTCACTGCGGGCTTCTGGGCCAGCTAATCAGCAACACTCTCCAGGAGTGCTCAGCTGCGCAGCCCACCTTTCTGAGCTCCAGGAGAGCAAGGCTGGGCTCCCCTGGCCAGCCACTCGCCACCCTGGAGAGCCTTGCCAGTCCTCTGAGGCCGGCTAAGCCATCTCTCCTTCTCTAGGGCTTCGGGCTCAGTGTCCATGGTCCCTTTATGGTCCTAAGATGTAAGATGTGGTTGGTGGAGGGCACTCCAGGGAGATGATTCTCTTTCTTCCATGGTTTCAGGGTTTGGGGCTGTTCAAGGCCCAGCCGGTAGCAGTGGGGAAGTTCCTCACCCGATAAACCCAGGAGCAGACTGCCAGGTGTGCCCCGATTCCTGCAGGGGGTTGGGGGGCAACTCTTGGTACAGAGGGGAAAGTAGCATTTAGGAAGGGCCTCTTTACGTGAGTTGGGGGCTCAGAAATCCCCCCAGCCCCACTCCCAGTGTGAGGCTGTGCACTTTTCTGTCATTCGCACAGTCCATTAGGACTCTACAAAGGAGATGGGGCTGACAGGTTGAGCAGAAATGGTGCCATCTCACAACCCTCTATCCTTAAGGAAAAAGAGGCGGGTTCAGTTCCGACCTGGGCCAAGGTACCAACAGCGTTAATCCTCTTTCTCCTCTTGGATGCCAAGTGACGTTGAATCTTCCACCTGCTTCTCTGAAGCAAAGGAAGAGATCTACAAGCTCCCCATCCCCACCCCTCAGGGTCCCCCACAGGCTGACACCTCCGAACTCAGGAGCTGGGAGGTCTGAAGGCCCTTGAAGCTTCAGCCAGAAGGCAGGTCAGAAACTGGAGCTGCTCCTCCGCCACTTGCAGTCTCAGAGAGGAGTGGAGACCAGCCAAGGGTCAGGCAGCCCCGCCCCAGGTCCCACTCTGTCCTGAGATTAGTCCAGGAACATTTTGTGTTAAATGCCAACATAGAAACTTGTAGATGTTCCTTGCGAGCAAATTGGATTCCTTCACACGACCCTTCAGTGCTGCCGTTAGGCCAAATTTAAAAGGAGGTTCCGACCACCCCCAGCCCCACTGTCACCCCTCCAGAGTCACCCCAAATAATCCCAGGCCAGCCGCAGACAGCCAGGGGCTCAGGCATACTCCAGCCCTTCTCTGCCAGCCGGCCCTCCCGGCTTCCTCCCCGCCGCTGCTCTCTGCCTTCTCCCTCTCTCCTCTCCCCTGCCTCCCTTCGTCTGGTCTCCCACCGCCCGCCCTCTTCCCTCCAGTCCCTCCCTCCTCCCGTCTGCGAGGCAGCTGCTTCCAAAGCATCGAGATGCACCAATTCATTCAGCCTCGCAGACTCTTTAAGGTCGTTACTAAATATATCAAGCAGAAGAAAAGGGTCTTTTTTCCTCTCGCTGAGCAAGGAGCACAATGCTGGCCTTAGGATCCCAGCTGGTCCTCCCTGATCCCTAAAGTCCAGAATCAGCCTGCTTACCCTCAAGTCCACTCATCCCACCCACAGGCAGCGGGGAGACCCCCCCCCCGCCATTTCCCGAAGAAGGGCAGCTATGAAGAAGGGTGGGGTGCAGGCAATGCTAGGGAGATGCCAAGAATTAGAGATGAAATCTATTTGCTACCTTCAAGAGTTAAAGCTCTGGAGGTAATTTCCACCAGAGCTATTTTCTCCTCTAGATCATTTTTCTTTATTTTTAAGGAGATGGAAGTGTTCAAAGAGGCTGACTTGCCAGTCTGGGCAAAGGACTCGTATTGGAATGTCCTAAGCATTGTTGTCTCTGATGTTTGTCTGCATCGTGAATGATAACCTTGCTGCCTGAGCAGTAACTTGGTGGTGAACTGTGAGACTTCAGTGTGATGATTAGACCAAACGTACAGCAAAGCCGGCATGCGTGCCACACGTCAGGGTGGATTCCGGGCCGGCTCCCTCCTCCTGGGTCATGGTTTCACAGCGGTGCCTCCCTGGATCTTATCCTCCCTACGGCACACAGACACCCCTTCCTGGGCATCCCTGCGACTTCTTCCCCTCCTCCTAGAGTGTGTGGGCAGGGCTGGCTAAGTTGTGATTTAAGAGAAACGCCTCTTCCCCGTGCAAAAATATCTCCCGTACACACCATGCAGAGCCCACTGTTGAGAAGTTCTTTGAGGGCAGATAAAAAGATTTAAGTGAAGTAAGTGGTGTTTAATCCTCAAATCAAAAATAGATGAGGTCACCGGAGAATGTGTAGGGCAGTCATTTTTAAACTTTGTGGGTTTTTTGGTCACAGGATCTTTTATGAGACAAAGAATGCTGAGGCTGTCTCCCCAAGTCTGTCACAGTCACAAAATGCTGCATACAGTGCTTGAGAGGTGCAGGAACCCCTGTAGGGCCTGTCCTCAGACTCCAAGTAAGACCCATGGAGCCAGAGAAGGGAGACCAGAGACACTGGCATTGCCGTGACTGTCTGAAAAGAAGATGCAATGGCAATGATCGGGAAGGAGAAGTTAAGTGGAGAAGAGCATTCTAGAAAAGTGAGGTGTCACTGCAGCCATCGGCCAGCAGGGGTTCGAGGTGGAAGAGAAGGTGACCATAAAATGCCTCAGAATGGTCAGAGGACAGGAGGATTGAGAAGTGTTCATTGGAATGAATGTTCTGTGGAGAGAGGGTCGAGATTCACACGTTCAAGGTGTGGCCCACAGGCACGCTGGTGGGGAGGGGAAGTGTAGGCTCCCTCTTCAGACTCTTGGGCCAGAGGCAGCAACACGTATTTTGGAAACACAGAAGAGGGAGCTGTTCCTTTCTGGGTAGGGAGTGAACAGAAAGATGAGAAGAGAGATTTTTTTTTTTTGAGATGGGTCATTAAAAAGTAAATAGGAATTCATCAGGCAGAAAGGGGGTTGCAGTGGGCACTACAGGCAGGAAGAAGAGCATCTTCACGGAACTGGAAGCATGAAAGCCCTCACTGTGTTTGAAGATCCAGGAATACCATGTTGGCGCTGGAGTACGTGAGAAGAGTGGGAGGGAGGAATCACTGAGAAGCAGGCAGAAGCCAGAGGGCACTGGGGCTGAGGAGTTTGTTCTTGATCCTGTCAGGCAATGAGCAGTCATTGAAGAGATATTTTTAACATACTCCCCACTCCCACCCCTGCCTCTGATTCCAAAAGCAATACAAGCTCATTATAAACTTTCTTTAAAATAGGAAAACATCCAGAAACACACACATGATCACTGTTAACGTTATGGCGTAGTACTTTTAGTCTTCTTTGAGTCTTCTTTCCACAAGCTGTGTTTCGTTAAATCTAAGACACCATCACCTAGGAGCACATCATTACTTTATGAGTCACTGAGAATGTGCAATTACACTTGATACAATGTTTCTTTGCAGAGAGAGTGAGACATGTTCCAATTCAGAGAGGTTAAAATGTGAGGAAAAAAATGAATCTGTGCCTTGGAATTGATGAAAGAGGCTTATGTCTTTTTTTCGAACTCAAGTTTGCATTGCATTTCAAAATTTGTGTCCTGCTTTTTAGAATTATACCCCAAGAGTTCTCCCGGTTACACTAGAATTTGTAAAGATGATTTTTAACAGCTGCATAATATTCCATGATGTGACTGTTTCACAAGTCACACAGTCATTTCCCTATGACTAGGTATTATGTTGATTTCTCTTACTACCTCAGTGAAAAATGATGTGCATAAGTTCTTGACATTTTTTTGTTTTTAATATCTTCCTCAGAGACAAATGTATAGCATGTGCTAAACACTGCAATGGTATAAGGTTCATCTTTGACCAAAATGTGACACTCTCTTTCCCTCCAAAGGATAGAAATACAAGGTCTGTCCCAAAAGTATCAAGCCAATGTCCATATAATTAAAACAGTTTGTGCAGCCGATACTTTGGGGCCAGACCTCACATTCAACTGGTGAATTTAGCTACAGCTCTATGTTCAACCCGGAACCTTTTTTGTTTTTTTTTTTCTAATTGTGGTAAAATATACATACCCTAAAACTTACCATCTTAACCACTTTTAAGTGCACAATTCAGTGACATTTGAACACTCACGCTACCATCACCAGTGATCATCCTCAGATGGTCCTCTTGTAAAACTAAACTTCTGTTCCTATTAAACAATCACCACCCCTCCCCTTTGCCAGCCCCTGGCAACCACCATTCTACTTTCTGTCTCTTTGAATTTGACTATTCTAGCTACCTCCTAAAAAGAAAATCATGCAGTATTTATCCTTTGGTGACAGGCTTTTTTCACCAGCATAATGCCCTCATGGTTCATGCACTTGCCAGCCTTTCCCTCCTTTTTTAAGGCTGAGTAATATTTCATGTGTGAAGGTAGACCATGTTTTGTTTATCCAGTCATCCATCGGTGTACATAAGCATTTATCTTAACTTTGGATTCTCTCTTTAGAATAGATTTCTAAGCCCTGGCTGGTAGCACAGTGGATAAGGCGCCGGCCTGCGAACCCAAAAGTCGCAGGTTCGATTCCCCAGCCAGGGCACATAACCAGGTTGCAAACCAGGTCTCCAGTCAGGTCTGTGGCTGGAGGCAGGTGAAACGCAACCATACATTGATGTCTCTCTCCCTCTCTGCTTCCCTCCCTTCCCCTCTTTCTAAAAAAAAACGATGAAATAAAATCTTAAAAAAAAAAGTTAAAAAAAAAAAAAGAATAGATTTCTAGTCATCAATCAAAAGAGATGAAAATTTAAACTCTTGATACATATGTGGAAGTGCTTTCTAAAAAGTTGATACAAATTTAATATTCCCTCTATCAGTGTGCATGCAAAATGTCAGCATTGGATATTGTTATTTGGCTTATTTTTGATACTTGAAAAATGTCTTGTTTTAATATACATTTCTCAGAGCATTCCTAGTGAAGGTGAACTTTGCTTACATGTTCATTAGCCAGATATGTTTCCTCTTCTAAGTTGCCTTGTTGTGTCCTCTGATCACTTTCCTATTAAAGACGTAGCGTTTTACTTATCGCTTTGTATGTGTTCCTTATAGATTAATGGTTCCTTGGAACAATCACTTGGAGAACTTCTTGTCTTGCATCAGGTACTATCTAGGCATTAGAGGTACTGCTCTGAACCATCAAGCAAAGCCCCCTGCCCTTGTACAGTTGACATCCTAATGAGGGAATGAGACATTAAACAAGATAATAAGCCAACAATGTAATATGTTAGATGGTTTAAGGGCTAAGGAATAAAAGATAAATTGGGGAAGAGAGGTAAAGTGTTGGAACTGGCTGTCAGAGAAGCCTCACCGAGGAGCCTGAGGCCAGCCTGGAGGAAGACAAGGAAGGAGCCCGTGTCATCAGGCAAAGGGTTCAGTTCACACAAAAGTCCTAAGACAATAACAAGGTTATGGGATTGGCGCAGACTGAGGAAGGAGGGGAGGAGTGAGAAATCAGCTCTGAGCATGGCCATAGTGACAGACCATGCTGGCCCTGAGGGCTGCCTTCTTCTTTCTCCTAATGAGTAGAAGAAGGCTGATCGGACATAGATTCTGAGCAGAGGAGTGACGTGATATGACCCACACTTTAAAAGAAGCTCTATTTCCATGTTGAAAGTAGACTGAAGGAAAGAAAGGAGGGAAACCAAAAGAACTGTTGGGAAGGTCTTATTAATCCAGATGAAAGGTGATGAAGGTTAGACCAGAGCAGGAAAAGTGTGAGAAACTCCAGAATCTGTATATATTTTAACATAGAGGCAGTGGGATCAGCTAATGAATTGGATGTGGCATATAAGTAAGATGTTAAGGGTTGGGCCTGAGCACCTGGAGGTCAGGGGTTAAGGGAGGAGAGACAGCAGGAGTGGATATAGTGGGGCAATCGGGAGCTCAGTATTTGATAAGTGACATTTGAAATGTCTATTAAACATTCTAGAGCAATGGCGAGAAGGCAGCTGGATACATGAGTCTGGAGTTCAGGAAAGAGGTCCTGCATGGAGATGATATGAATTGGGAGTTGTCAGCATATAGATGGTATTTAAGGTCCTGATACTGTGCAAGGCTACCAAGGAGTGGGAGGTGGGTGGAAGAGAGAGAAGCCCAATGGCTGTGCCTGCTGCCCCCAGAGTCAGGAGAGATTTGCACCTTTCCACATGGTTTTGGCACCTCAAGGGTTATGAGGTTGGGAGTTGGGGGGCGGGGGCACACAGGTGTGATCTCAGCTGTGTCTCAGATCAGTGGGCTCTGTAGAGTCACCTGCAGTGTATCCCATCTCTCCTGAGCCTGGAGAGAAAGAGAGCTTCCCATCAGAGGTCCCCAGCAGGCAATGGTTAAAGTCTCAAATTTCCATGGTTACTTTTGACCAAAGATCAGCTAACTCTTTCATCTTGAGAGCCATCATCCACAGGGCAGATCACATGGACAGCCCTTTGCTACTGACTCAGGAAAATGTCGGAGGAAAAAGAGAAAGGCAGAAAAAGAAAGGAAAAACAAGGGGCCCAGAGGGAGGCTGGGCGATGGAACGGCAGCCCTGTCGCTCTCTGCCTGCACCTTCTTTAAGCACTGCTCCTTAAGGGTCTGGGCAAGGGAAGGCCATCGAAACACCTGGGGAGCTTTATCGGTCTATTTTTTTCTTGGCCCCCAAGGCACTGACCCCAGGAGATTCTAGAGCCCTTTCTCCCCGTCCCCAATGGAGACCCTTCACTTTTAAAAATTATTTTTCGAGAGAATGGAGGGAGAAAGAGTGGGAGAGAAACATTGATGTGAGAGAGGAACATCAATCAATTGGTTGTCTCCTGTACATGTTCCCAAAACCACAACCCAGGCATGGGCACAGACCAGGAATCGAACCATCAACCTTTCACTTTATGGGATGATGCCCAACCAAGTAAGCCACAGCAGTCAAGGCAAAAGAACCCTCACTTTCTTTTTTTCTTTTTTAAAGTTTTATTTATTATTTTTAGAGAGAGGGGTAGGGAGAGGGGCAGATAGGGAAAGAAACATCAATGTATGGTTGCCTTTCACCTGCCTCCAGCTACTGATCTGGCTGGAGACCTGGCTTGCAACCTGGCTATGTGCCCTGGCTGGGAATCGAACCAGCAACCTTTGGGTTTGCAGGCCGGCACCTTATCCACTGTGCCACCAGCCAGGGCAAGAACCCTCATTTTCAATGGTGGATATACTCTCCAGTTAGAGCTGGGATGGAAAAGCAGTGCTTAGCCAAAAGGACACCTTGCAGATATGATTTCTTCCCTGTGTGGCTCAGGAAAATATCAATATTAAGAGTGACCACATAATTTGTCACCCAAAGCAGTTCATTTTTGATGTGGGAAGAAGGGGAATCTACTAACAATCACCTTGAACAACAAACATAAATTGGGGCTGTCCTGGGCCAACTCTGGAATTAAGAGCAGTAGTGTAGCTCCAAATGTGGTTGAGAAATCCCAGTATCAGTGTCAGCTAAGGAAGATTATTTTAATAATAAATCTCTGAGCCCATCTCCAGGGGCACTAGCTCAAAATCTTTGGGGACGGGACCCACCCTTTGTGGAGGAAATCTCTTTTTATCCTTTCATCTCTCTTCTCTCCTCCAGAGGTGAGTTATGATCTATTTTGACAAGGTTGTGGTTGAGAAGAGGTTCGTCTTTCCTGCAATGGGACGGCCTTTCCATTTCTAACTCATCCTAAACTGGGGCGGCATCGCCTTCCTGGGAAATTCAGCCTCCTCCAATGTCAATTCCTTGTGTCTTTCTCTTGGACTCTGGGCTACTGCATTTTTCCTGGGCTGAGGTCATAAAACAAAGATTTGTCCCCCTGACTATGGACACCCAAGACTTGTAAACAAACAGCAGGATTAACTCCTTAGATATCAATCCCCTGGCACGTGATCCTCCCACAGGAACCAGCCTCACTCGGCTTTAATAATCCATTCTGGCTGACATCTGTGAATTTAAAATCTCTTTGAGTTTCATCTATATTTTAAGACTGTTTTCTCTTCTTTGGATTACAAATGCCATAAATTTCCTACCTGTTGACTAGCGCTTCCTTTATTTGTTGTAAATGCGTTATTTCTCCTTGCCCAGATCTTAGACTTCTGGAGGCTGGAAAATAATGAATCTGTCTAGGAAGCCATACTCTTTCTTTATATGGCACTTCTGTTTTAACAGTCATAGGGCTGGAAGGGGCCTTGAACAGAATCAAGTTTGAACTAACTTTTCCAATTCCAACCTACAGATCTTCCCTTTCCTTGTAGTCACTCAATCTGCTTGAATACACTCAGGAATAGAGCACTTACCACCAGAAGCAACCAGCTCCAACTTAGCAGAATGTTTTTCTTTTCTAAGATTTTTAAAAATTTATTATTTTTAGAGAGAGGGGAAAGGAGGGAGGCAGAAAGAGAGAGAAACATCAATGTATGGTTGCCTTTCACCTGCCTCCAGCTACGGACCTGGCTGGAGACCTGGCTTGCAACCTGGTTATGTGCCTTGGCTGGGAATTGAACAAGCGACCTTTGGGTTTGGAGGTTGATGCCTATCCATTGAGCCACCAGCCAGGGCCCAGATTGTTTTTTAATGTAGGTTTCCCCCCAGGTTTACTGAGTTATAATTGACATATTACATTGTGTAATTTTAAGGTATACAATATAATGATTTGACATATGTGTGTATTGTGAAATGATTACCACAATAAAGTTAGTTAGCATATCCATCACTTTACAGAACTGTTTTTATTCTTGTTGCTTAACAATCAGCCTCCCCTAGAAGAGGATGATTCATGTGGTATTGGATATGAGTTGAAGACATCAGTGTGAACTCATGTTTAGCTTAATATAGACACAGATCATTACATACAGAAATAGTTATAGGTAGATATATGTACATAAGTTGGAATACCTCCCTGTTTGGACATCTGAAAGGGCCTAGAAGCAGTGGCTACTCCAAGAGCAACAAGCAGGCCTAGTCCCCAGATCTTGGTTGCTAAAATTATTTTCCAATAAAGGGAACCAGGGCTTCCAAGGGAAATGGCTGATTCTAGGACTAGGGCAGGAAATACACAAGGTGACTCCAGATCATCTGGTAGTGGTAGAATGTAAGGAAGTTGTTGAAAAAAATCCCAATAATAGATATGTCAAAGAGGTCAGGAACCAAGTGAAAGAACTTCTGGTGGCCAAAGTTGGAGCAATTTGCGCAACAACATAAAGTAGCATTGGGTTATAACCCCAAAAAAATAAGATAAGTTTCAATGACTCTATATGAGAGAAATAAATGATTGAGGAGAATACATAAATGAGGGACAGTAGACCAATGTAGCAGAATTATATGTTATATAGATACTTCATCCTCATTAGGTGAAGTATAACTCCCTACCCCAAAGTGGGATCACTCCTAAGGATGTCATACGGAAAGGGAGGGTGGTTAGGGTGGAACCTGCCTAAGCCAGGTTCTGAAGGTCAGCATCAAAAGGGACCCATCATGTTGAGAGTACATACCCTTGATGAGATGGGATGAAATGGCTCTTTATCTCTGTGTTCTTCCTTCCAAAAGCCAATAACCCCAAGCTAACCATACGAAAAACATCAGGAAAATCCCAATTGAGGGATAGTCAACAAAATAACTGACCAGTGGCCAAGGAAAGTGAAAAACTGTCATAGCAAAGAGGAACCTTGGGTCTCTGTAGAAACATGACAAGTAAATCTAATGTGGTGCCCTGAACTGGATCTAAAATAGAAAAAGGCTTTTAGATGAAAACTAAGACAGTCTGAATAAATTGTGGACTTTAGTTGAAAATGTATTGATATTGGTTCATTACTTGTAATAAATGTAACATACTAATATAGGGTGTTAATGATAGAGGAAATTGTGTGTAGGATATATGGGAACTCTCTGTACTATCTTTGTAATTTTTCTGTCAATCTAAAACTATTCCAAACTAAAAAGTTTACTTAAAAAAGAAAATCGGCCCTTTCTGCCCACCTACTCACCTTGGCTGTCCTTGGCCTGAATCCATTCTCTAGTGCAGCCATCATACTCACACCTCCCCTGCCCATCTTCCCATTTCCAAGTCAGATATGTCTCCATCTCCTTTTCAGATCCTCTCAGGCCTGGTTGCAGTTTTCCTCACTGACCAGATCACACTTCTCAAAAAACCTCAGTAAAATTGCCTCCTGAGTTCATTGACTTGCCCAGAACTGAACATAGCATTCTGAGTATGGATATGCCTAGGGAAGAACAGGGCTCTGTCACCTCCTTCAGTTCATACACTATATCCCTGTTAGTAGAACCCAGAATGACTTCAATGACTTGTACTTTTGGGGGCAGGCAACTCACATTAATATCCCCATCTCAACTACTCCTTTTAAAAATACAGCTTCAATGCCCTGGCTGGTAGCACAGTGGATAAGGCACCAGCCTGTGAACCCAAATGTCGCAGGTTCGATTCCCAGCCAGGGCAGCATAATTAGGTTGCAAGCCAGGTCTCCAGCCAAGTCTGTGGCTGGAGACAGGTGAAAAGCAACCATACATTGATGTCTCTCTCCCTCTCTGCCTCTCTCTCTTCCCCTCTTTCTAAAAATAATAAAATAAAATCTTTTAAATAAATGAAAATAAAAATAAAAATACAGCTTCATTACAACCAACGTAAGGATCAACTTTCTGCAAAGTCAAACCCTACCAAAAAATGGGGGTAGAGGTGTTGCCTCTGGAGATGGCAGTGAATGCTCATTGGTGGCATATTCAAATGTGCTTGGCAGCTACAAAGAAAGGAAGAGTTGATGGGTGGCACTGAAGGAGGAATTTCAATTTAATCACATTTATAGCTCTCTCTCTTCTCTCTGCTCTCTGCCTTGTGAGGATACAACAGGAAGATGGCCATCCGTAAATTAGAAAAAGGGCTGTCATCAGACACCAGATCTGCTGACACCTTGATCTGGGACCCCCAGCTTCCAGAACTGCGTGCAGCATTCTCATGAGTTATTCTCTAAGGCTTACTGTTATAAGGAAGTGTCTGTGTGAATAAATACAAGAAAACTTATAATATATAGATATATTGGGAAAGGGGACGTCACCTGAGTGTCTTGAGGACAGGATCAAAACTCAGAGGCTGGGAAGCACCCAAGGACCACTCTCCTCCGATCCTTAGGCTCTGGTGCTGAGTCTGGTTTTCCTGGCAAGACTCCCTTCCTTCCTTCCTTCCTTCCTTTCTTTCTTTTCTTTTCTTTTCTTTTTTTTTTTTTTTTTAAGATTTTATTCATCATTTTTAGAGAGAAGGGCAGGGAGGGAGGAAGAAAGGGAGAGAAACATTGATGTATGGTTGCCTTTTACCTGCCTCCAGCCATGGTCCTGACTGGAGACCTGGCCTGCAACCTGGTTATGTTGCTCTGACTGGGAATCCAACCAGGCAGGCTGGCACCAATCCACTGAGCCACCAGCCAGGGCTCCTTCTTTCTTTTGGGTGAATTACATCTCAGAGGCTGTGGCATCTGTCCTGCAATCTATCTACTACCCATCAGACTCTCCCATGTATGGCTAAGCCTAAGTGTGGGAAGGCCACACCTGCTTCCCACCCACAGGAGGCTCCTAAGCAGAGGCAAGTGCTCCTTAGGGTTCCCTGACAATGCATCATGACACATTTGATCGGACCTTATTTTAACCCAGCCAAGACCCCAATGCATCTTTAATCAACAAAATAAAAATGAAAATAAACAATCCTTACAACAACAGAAAAAACAGAATAATGTTTATGGACCTCTAGTGGAGTTACTTAGCTGCTCTTGCCTCAGTTTCCTCATCTTAAAAATGAAGAAAAAAAACTGAACCTACCCCACAGGTGTTGATAAAGAAATGAATTAGTATGGATAAAGGCGATTAGAACCATTTCTGACACGCAGTACTATATAAGTGTTTGCAGTTATTTTAAGTTACTATTTCATATTTGTTTGGAGGGTGGAGACAGTCCAAATGTAAGATCTGCTATCAGCCCCTGCCTATGACTTCTGACTCAGAGCTCCTTTTTGGATCCTGGCTTCCTCCCCAGCTTATGTCGTCAGCAGACCCATCAGTATAAATTCCAATCTGTCAGTGTGCACACTGAATAGAAGGAGATGGAGGGCAAAGCCCCGCAGCAAGTGTGATGGGGTGATAAGTCTGGGTCTCATACCTGCCGGCTGGGGCTGTGCCAAGCACAGTGAAATACCCTGCATCTCTGGCGGCCAGATTGGTCTTCCCACAGATCATGACAGGCACCTGACACATGCTAATGACCAACTTCCTTTGGTTTTAAAGACCAATCATTTCGGGAACATCAGGATAAACGATGAGCTCAGTAGCGATCGAGATGGAAGTTAGAGGTGCTGGCATCTGAACTTAATTAGACTCCTGGGCTGTTTATAAGGCCTGATAAGGTCAAGCAAACACATTCAGCGTTAATAACATTATCAGCACCGCATGGTCGGCAAGCATTGCCAAAGTCGATACATCAAGTTTTTTGTGGCTCAAAACATGTGTCTTCTATTCATATTCAGGCTTGTTTCTACTGTGCCAGCAGCTGGTGCCACATCTGGTAAGCCTGTCTCTGCCATGACTTCTTTTCTCCTATGAGTGTTTTACGGCACACCCTACCCAACCTCAATCCTTTTCATAGAAAAGTACTCATTCACTCATTCTCTGATGGCCTGTCAGGCGGCAGCCCTGTGCATTTGCTGCAGGGACCAATGTGGACAGGTGCTTTATAACCATGGGAAGTGGGGTGCAGAGGAAAGCGGGATTTCCAGACTCTCCTCCAAGCTTATATAGTGTTAGAATTGGGGTGGGGGGAGTGCCTAGCCTAGGCATTTCTAGCATGCCCCCAGGTTATCTTGATGCAGGTGATCTGAGGACCATACTTCAGGAAATACTCATTACAGGCTATCCATGATAATGCACTGGGTCATTAGTATAATTAGCAAGTAGTTCAGTCTAGCTTAAAAGAGGATGGGGTGAGACTTCACGACAGTTAGAGAATAAGCCAAAGCCTCAGAGAGGTGGGAAGAGTCTAGGATGGTCATTGGTCTGATTTTGAAAGGAAATGCATTTAAAGCATGAGCCTTGGAGACCAACAAACCTGCATTGAGCTCCAGCGCATCACCTGGTACCTGCAGGTCCTTAGGTAAGTTACAGAACCTTTCTGATGGTGTCTCATCTGCAAAGGGCACCTACCTACCTCTGTTAGGGTTGACAGGTTAAAAAAGAATAAGTAGCATAATATCAGGTACTTACCAAATTGTGAGTAGATTGCTCCACAAATAACTACTAAGAAATTGCACTAACAAGATATAATCAGACAAATATTAATCCACCTTACTGAGGAGTTTCTAGGTTCCTTTGTATAGGCCATCAGTAGGCATCAACGTTTTAAAAGCAGAGGTAATACTTCATTTAGTAAGTCAATAAATATTTAGCCCTGGCTGGTGTCTCAGTGGATAGGTGCCAGTCTGTGAACCCAAAGGTCACTGGTTCGATTCTCAGCCAGGGCACATAACAAGGTTGCAAGGCAGGTCTCCAGCTAGTTTCCTAGCTAAGGGCAGGTAAAAGGCAACCATACATTGATGTTTCTCTCCCTCTCTGCCTCCCTCCTTTCCCCTCTCTTTAAAAATAATAGATAAAATCTATAAATAACTAAATATTTATTTATTGTGCCCCTACTATGTGTTGGGCTATGCCAGGCTCCCAAGCTGATTAGGTTTGTGTTTTAGAAGGTAGCTCTGGTAGCAGGAGGGAAATGGATTGGAGGCAGGAGACAATTACAGACTGTTACAGTAGTCCAAGCCAGTGCTTCTCAAAGTTGAACTTACATCAAAGTCACCTGGAGGACTTTTTAAAAACACAAATGGCTGGGCCTCATCCTCAGAGTTCCAATGTGAGAAGTCTGGGGTGCTATCTGAGAAAAGTTGTCTTTTTAACCAGTCCCCAGATGATGCTGATGCTGATGCTCAGGGGACCACGATAGGAGAACCTTGGGCCCAAGCAAATAAGAGAACATGAAAACAAAGAGGGTGCAGGCACGAACTAGGGTCAGTGGGGGACTGGTTCTAGACAAGGTTTAGGGGTGGAATGGACAGGAAATGGTGATGACAGGGACCCAGAGACACTGGGGCTGAGCTGCCTCTAAGTCTAGCCTCAGGGTCTGCTTGTCCCTGGATTTCCTGCATGCCTTTGGGGTCCTGCCTATCAACCCCGGCTTCAGGAGCGAGAAGGACCAGCCGCAGTGTGGGTCCGGCTGTGCCTTTGGAACTCAGGCCTGTTGTCCAAATGGGGTTTCCCACCGTGGTCTCTTTTTACCTCTGTGTATGTTCAGAGGAAAGCCTTTTTTTTTTTTTCTTCAATTCTGTTCCTCCTGGGATGTTGATGCCGCCGAGATGCACGGTACCGTTCCGCAAGAGTGCCTGAGGTGTGTATTGAATTTCGGTCCCAGATCATTTAATGCAAGGTGGCAGAGGGAGTGGATGTTATTTGGATTCGTGTGGAACTCTCTGTCTTTTCTATTTTCTGTAGAAAGACCGCAAAACCTTGCTCAGCAGCTGGCCCTGAGTTCCCGCCTATGAGAACCTGGGGGCACCAGGAGCCCCTGGTCCTCATGGCATTACCAAAGCTTGTGAAACCCAGTGGAAAATTGGAATGTTTGTGCAGGGCTTCAGAGCATCCGTTCCATTTAAAGCTCTCCACAACCTGAGCTGTTACTGAATTAAACATCGAAACAAACAGCAATCAATGGCCTAATATTATGTTCTGAAATGTGTTTTTTAATAGTGACTGTGAAGCTCTTTGAGGGCGGAATGAGTCTGTGTGCGCACTGAATGGTGATCGGCTTTCAGTCCTTTACGGCTGCTAATTTTGAAAAATGGTTCTGAGTGTTTCTTACTAATACAGAGTGTCCTGTTTCTGTGGATCAGAGACTTCCCCTGGGTAGCTGGCTGTGACCCACTGATCCCGGTCTCGTTTGGGAAAGCTGCTTCTGATCTTCTCAGTCTCTCTCCTTTCTCTTGTCTGGAATGTTGACTAGGGAGTCGGACAGGGAGCCCCAGCCCTGGTGACCTGAGACCCAAGCCCAGACGGGCCTGGGTGGAGGACAGCAGCAAGCATGGAACCTGTACTGCCGGGATAGTGAGGCTTAGTTCCTGAGCACAGGGGTGTTTCACGGCTTTCTGAACAAAGTTTAAGGCATGGAAACTGTCTGCTGGAATGTATGTCCTCAAAATAAGACTACCCACAAGGGTAGACACAAAGAAGACAGAGCATTAAGTACATATGGAAATTAACCATTACTGTTAAAATTGGATGCAAGCCTAGGGCCGGTGCTTATTAGAGGGGAAGGCATAAGATCAATATATGTGATCATTGGGGTGTTTATGCTTAAATGGAGTCAGAATTCTATTCCTCAGATCATCACCACCCGCAGGGGAGGGAGAACTAGGGAAGAGTGTGTTTTGGCTTTAGGGATTAGGTTTGTAACACCCTGAATGTATGCTTAGCGCTTCCTCTCCCTTACCTTGGACCCAAGACACATACTGATAACTTATGCTTTCTAATATTGTTGAAATCATTTTCATTGGTTTTCAAAAAAAAAAAAAAGTTATATTAAAGAATTTTAAACCTATGCAAAAGTAGGCAGAGCAGTAAAATGAGCCCCCTGTAATTTTGGTGGGTTTTAATGACTGTTTTTCCTAATCACTGACATCTTGGAGTGAAGTGTTGCCCTTGTTATATTTCTTCTTCAAGGTAACAAAGGATTAGAAAAAGAATAGGTTGTTGAAGGTAGGGGTAGAATATAATGTTGAGGTGTTAGAAAGAAGGTAGAACTTAGAGCTTCGATTGGCTTCCATCTTCTCCATGTGGAGCCTGCAGACTTGAACAGGTAGAGCCAATAATCTACTAAGGGAACTGTAGCCTGAGGCAGGTGAGGTGCATACCTGGTTGGTCATCTGACATTAAATCCCAAGACAAGTTGCATCCCAGAGTCTAGGGAACCCCCAGTCCAAGAAGAGAACAGGCCAATTGTTTCAAACAGGGAAATTTTAAAAAGAGTGTATCTCATTCAAGAACATTAAGCTCAAACAAATGGCTTGTAAATTTTTAGGACACAGTGTGCGATCACCAGGAGGTAGCACAGGCTGTGTACACAGCTATCTTGTTTCTGTCCAAGGAGGCATTTGCCTGGTGGACTGGCAGGAGGCTAAAGACATAGTTTATTTTTATTTCAATGGAGCAGTTAAGAGCTTCCTCACATTATTGTAGCTACCAGGTTGACCTATGAGCCAGATGATTCTTCTCTTAGCAAGATAACTTCTTAAAGGCTGATTCAAGAGCTTGAAGTAAAGGGAGGGAGACTTTAAATAGAAGTGCCTGGGGCTCTGGCCTGGGTCCTGACTTGATTAACCTGTTTTTTTGGTGTGTGTGTGTGTTTTCTTACCAACCACTCAGTTGAAGACACAAAAAGCATGCTAATGAGACTTGTAAATGGCAAACAAAGACCAGAGATGAAAGAATAATAATTCAACATTTGAAGAGAAAAGGGTTTATTATGTAAGCAATTATTTTACCTTAGATACCACTCGCATAGACAGATAGGATGTGCCTACTTTTGGTTTGAGTTGGAGGGTGCTAATGTTGGTAGGCTGAGCTCTCTTGCCTGTAGAAAAGGGTACAAAACTGTGATGTTGCTGGCAATGATAATTGTAATTTATTGAACAACTACCTTGTGTCAAACAAGGAAGCAGGCTGTGGAGAGAAGAGTTAACGGATCAGACCTAAGACTATTATCCTTAGTAAGCCTCACTTGCAAGCTTGGTCTTTGGCTGGCATATAGGACTTGGATTTGGAGAGGGTTCCCACTACTCCCAGACTGGTAAGAGTAGCTCACTGTGCCTAAACTACCTATACAAGCTGTGGATCATGCCGAAGACCTGCTTTTCCTTCTGGGAGCCTGGAATATTGGTATGTGCTAGGCAGAGGGTGCCTACGTGCCTACGTGACCAGCCTCCAATAAAAATCCTGGACACTGAGTCTCTAATGAGCTTCCCTAGCAGACAGCATTTTACACATGTTGTCACAGCCTGTTGCTGGGGGAATTAAGCACGTTCTGTGTGACTCCACTGGGAGGAGACTCTTGGAAGCTTTCTCCTCCAGACTTTGCCCTGTGCACCTTTTCCCTGTGCTTATTCCGCTTCATACCCCACCCCTTCACCATCCCAACTCTTAGGCAGGACTAAATATATGCTGAGTTCTGAGACTACCCTGGAGAATCATTGAACTGGGGGTGGTGTTGGAGACCCCTGACCCACAGGCTTGATGCTTATTACATCATATAATTCTTATAGCATTCCTACACTTATTGTTGGTAACTTGAAGATCCAGGCTTGAACCCAGAAGACCCTCAGGCTCGCTGGGTCTGTAAATCACAGAGTCATCAGATACTCATTCACACTTGCTAACACAGGCCCTGAGACCTGAACGGAGAGCCCTGCTGCTCCTGGATTCCCAGCCTTCCAGTCTCTTGTCAGTGTCTTCTGGGGTGAGAATAAACCACTAAACAGCCCACCATGAAGCAGCAGGGGCAGGAGATGATCTCTATTTTTTTCAGGCCATGAGACTGATTCTTGTTAGTTTCATCCCTGTGGATTCCCTCTGCCTCTCTTCCTTGCTATCTGGTCCCTAAGACACCAGTTGATTGTATTTTCTGGCAAAGAAGGCATAGGTATGGGCACCACCCAGGGGTAAGGGGCTAGTGATGGCCCCACTAGGTGGCCACAAGCCATTCATTTTTTCCTTTTTTATCAGATAAAAAAGAGACATGCTCCAAACCCATAGAATGTGCCACCAGGAGAGAACCCTGATGTAAACTGTGGACCTCGGGTGATAATGATGTACCAGTGTAAGTTCATCAACTGTAGCAAATGCCCCGCTGTGGTGCCTGATGTCAATTGTGGGGAAGTTGTTGGTGTGTGGGGACAGAGTCTACGGGAACGCTCTGTACTTTCCGTTTAGTTCTGCTGTGAATCTGAAACTGCTCTAAAAAATAAAATGTATTAAGTTAAAAAAAAAAAAAGACATGCTCCAGCTCTCCAAGTGTGGTTTAGGGTGTGGGTTAGGATTTTAAGAGATCGTCGCTTTCTTAAAAGGGTGACTAATTTCTAACCTCCCCCACTGCTATCGCCAACAAATGCACTGAAATGTCTTTGAAAGAGAAGAAATTGTCCCCTTTCTTCTGCCAACTCGCATGTGATGTACCCACCCTCTCCTCTAGCCTCTATCACAGGATGCCCAGTTCTGTCTTTAAAACACATCCTTCACCTTAGGTGCCCTGGGCTGAGAGAGCCAGAGGTTTATCATGGAATTACCACTTTTATTATTCTGTTTCCTGTAGGCCCACGTGTCTGCTGTGGCTGTCACAGGGCCCTGGCAGGGGTTTGAGGAAGCAAAGTGAGAGGCTCCTCCTAGGCTGCCTTGGGGATGGTACAGGAATGGGAGGGAAAAGAGCCTCATGAGGCCTGCCCAGTGCCCCCAAATTCAAATCTACTACTTCTAATTGACAGAGGGTGATGATGCATGTTAATGAAGGTCATTGCCACTTCCTGTTTCTAAGCTCCACCCCCATTGTCTACTCCCTCCTCCCCTTACTCAGTGTGTCTTCACACACGCTTTAAACACAACTTTCTCTGTGCGGAGAGTCCATCACACTCTAATACAATTGACGTAGTCAATGCAAAGAGACAGTCTCCACCACATCAAAAACTACCACCTTCAGAAGACTAAGTTCAGGGACCAGCCTGGTGAAAGGCAGGAAGAAAGCTCTAGGAGAACATGAGCTCTAGGATCTATCTCACAGGCCTGATTCATTGAGTGGGCTTCTGCTTCTTTCCAGCTGTGCCACCTCAGGCAAGTTGCCTAACCTTGCTGAGCCTTAGTTTCCTCATTAGTAAAAGGGGGCTAATAATAGTTCCTACCTTATAGAGTTGCTGTGAAGATTAAATGAGAACATTAATGTGCACATCACTCATCAATAAACATTCAGTATCAGCTGCTGCTTCCATTGTTGACAGATCTCGCTAATACTGTTAAGAGCAAGCCCACCTTCCTAGGGTCATGGTGAAAACATACTCCTTTTATTATCACTCAGCTCATTTCCCCCCACTCCCTCCCAGGCCTCAATTCTGTTACCTCCCTGTCCTCATTCTATGATATCTACCATTGTCCCCTGCAGAGGGCCCACCAATGCAGACACACTCTTATTCCAATGTCTTTTTGAAACATTTCCTTCTCCTCAGAGTGGTGCCCTGCTTCTCAGAATGTACTTCCCAGAAAGTTATCCCTGCCCCTGAGAGTATACCTATCAGCCCAACACACCTATGTGCCTTGAGAGAAATGGGTTAGATCTTTGCTAGTGTTTGTTCCTTTTAAGAGCCTACAGTGGTAAATTTATGTGATTTAGAGGGGAATCTGGCCCAAAACAAATTCTTGTTAGTTTGGGTTTGTTGACAGTGGCGGTATTTTCTTGTTTGTTTTATTTTACTTAATTACCACTGTTACCGAATAGAACATTCATTTTTAATGATTGGAATGAGATCCTGTCCAAAATGAAGATGCACAGAAGCAGGCAATAGCAGGCTGTATGAATTCTTTCTGCCCCAGCCCTGGAGCGGGGCCTTGGGCTGGATGGAGAATGCAGCCTCCAGGCTCCTGCAGACTCCTGTCGGGACCAAGCACCACAGCATCACAACTAAGTGACCTTCACAGAGTCCCTTGACCTCCTGTGCCTCATCTATAAAAAGGGATAGTAGGTTTATTTTGGGGAACATGAGAACATGCAGATAAATTCCTTAGCCCAGTGTCTGGCAGGTGGTAAGCAGTCAATAAATGCTAAGTTCTCATTATGACACATTCCAAAATTCAATCAGAACCTGTGCTTAAAGCAGCTGTTTTGGAATATGTTGAAGAGATTGGTGTTAGTCAGCCTCTCCCTGGAACAAACGTGTTTCATTCATCTGCAAGCCCTTCACAGGGGCACCTCACATTGAGTTATGCTTGGCCACTGAGGCAGCAGTTGCCGGCTACAAAGCCATCTAGAACCCCCAGGTGTCAGTAAATAAACCTTTGCAATAATTAAAGATGTCAAGAAAGTCCCATACCTCCCTCCGGGGCCCAGCCTTTATAAGTTTTGTCATCACCACCTCTTTAGGGACTCCTGTCTCAGGCAATGGCTGCACCTGAAATTCACCACCATGCCTGACACAGACCCTTTGGGCATAGTGTGGATGGCAGCGCCCTCTGCCATGAACCAGGAATAGTGACATTGCAAGTCACTGCCCTGGGCTGATCCTACCCCCTCCTCTGAAAGCTCTAGTGAGGGAAAGACAGCTGGACCTGCCTATTCTGGAGAAACATTTGCACTTTTAGGAGATCTCAGATTTACTGAGTACTTTTCAAAATTATACGTGCATTATCTCATTCAGTTCTCATGACAACCCTTTGAGGTAGATACTACTATCATTTCCATTGCACAGGTGAGAGATGTGATGCTCAGAAAGGTTGGCTAACTTGCCCAAGGATGGGATAGAGGAGACATTTGAACCCAGGGTGTCCGCCTCCAGAGGTGGGCTTCTGACCCCAGGCCCCTGCCCAAATGGTGCCAGGCTGTGAGGAGCAGAGCTGTGGTTTGCAAACTTTTTCTTAGTTTGGAGGCGAAAGACAATCTTCTTCAACCTACCATCCAAATGAGGTCAGAGTAGAAATGCTGTGGTTGAAGAAGGTTAAGGGCTCAGAATCCTTCTCATCTTCTCCCCTTCCCCTAAGGGGTTGCTAAGGACCTTTGGGCCCCAAGGACATGAGCCAAGAAACCTCTGGTGAAATCTGAAGGAGTATGGACTTCAGAGCTTCTGTTCTTTCTTTGTGATGGGAAATACAAATACCAGTGTTACTGAGTGGCTGGAAAGCTTGAATGAGCATATGAAGCGCCTAGCACACTCCTCAGGTGCCATTATTATGATCCTAACTGATAGGCCTATTGGGAAAATAAGAGTAATTCGGAGGGGCCAGTAGTGCATTGAATGGTGCCCCCCTCCCAAAGATATGAGCATTACTTTATATGTCAAAAGATGCGATTAAATCAAAGATCCTGAGAAAAAGAGCTTACCCTGGATTATCCAGGTAAGCCCTACATGCAATCACGTATTTCCTTAAAAGAGAGGGGGGCGGGTTGAAAGAGGAGGAAGCCACCTGACCACAGAGGCAAAGGTTAAGTGAGGAGGCCACAGGCCAAGCAGTACCTACAGCCACAAGAAGCTGGAAAGTTCTGTCCTTGACCAACTGAAAGGAATGCAGCCTTGCTCATACCTTAATTTGGAACTTCTGGCCTCCCGAACGGCAAGAAAGTACATTTCTGTTTTAAGCCACCCAGGTCATGGTAATTCGCTACGACAGGCCCAACTTGGCCACAGCCTGTACCCCCGTCCATGGGAACTGTTTCGCACAAAGATGGAGGAGCACTGCTGGAACCCCTGGAATAATAATACACCTGAGGTGCACACATCATTCCTGCGTGCAGGCAAGCAGAGGTGGTGAGAGGCCCTCTCAGCTCTTTCAGGACCTTTCCAGAGGCAGAATCTCCTGGTCACTGTGGATTTCCACTCAGGTTTCCACTTTGCTTCTGAACCTCAGCTCCAGCAATCACAACGTTGAGTCAGTTATTTGTAATACCCAGACTGTCATTTCTGACAACGGGTCTGCATTTATCTGTTGAGCTCAATGATTGTACAGACAGGAGCCTTATTTGTGCTGTCACTGTGGAGCTTCATCACCATCCACATCCAGGCCTGGAGGGGTCCCTTAAAGGGAACTGTAATGCCTCCTGGATGCTGCTCTCTGGCTGCATCTCCTCCTCCCTCATTCCACTTCCCTGGTAGCCTTGGACAGTGTAAGTGGAGCTGAGCCAAGTATCAGCTGGGCTGCCACATGGGGCTGTGCGATGCGGGGTCCAACCTGGTCCCACCATGTTCCTCAGCTGCAATGACATTCCTCTTCCTCCCAGAGTGATTCCACAGCAGCCGAGCTGTGGAGTCTTCTCCACGAGAGCCAGTCTGGCATCGGCTTCTCACCTACACCTCCAAGAATTTGCCAGGGCCACAAAGTGAAGCCGCAGCAACTCTTTCTCGGCCACTACACCTGCTGAGGGGTTATCATGTGCTAGTTCTGCACTCACCGGTGTAATTTGGAGAGTGCTTTGCCAAAAGGAATTGCTGGTCTAGTTAAAATAATATGTTAGTTCATGAATAGCAGACAGGGCATTATGGTTGGATAAAAAGAAACTAGATTTTGGTCAGAAGAAGCAAATTCAAGGCTCAGCCCTGCCACTTTCCAGCTATGTGATGGGCACATGACTAACGCTGATTTTGCATTAGAGGGGGAGGGGAGATAAATAGTGACCCCACTGGGTCGCTGAAAGGATTAAGTCACAGTGCTGGTAAACCAGAAAGCACTACATAACCGCATATACATGCTTACAAAACCATTGGGGTCCATGTTTTTTTTTTTTTTTTTTTTTTTTTTTTTAAATATTTTATTTATTATTTCCAGAGAGAAGGGAAGGGAAAGAGGCAGAGAGGGAGAGAAACATCAATGTATGGTTGCCTTTCACCTGCCTCCAGCCACAGACCTGGCTGGAGACCTGGCTTGCAACCTGCTTATGTGCCCTGGCTGGGGAATCGAACCAGTGACCTTTGGGTTCGCAGGCCGGCACTT